>CAUYUJ010022303.1:112500-120000 GCA_963575745.1 Prorocentrum cordatum | reverse complement strand
GCGCGGCTGCGGCCTGGGGAGGGGGGAAAGGCCCGCCGCTGTCGCCGCAGCCGTCGATCGATCGATCGATCGATCGAGGCTCGAGGAGGTTCGGCGGCGAGCCTGGGGGGGGGAAGTGGGACGGGGCGGCCCTCCTGAGAGGCTCGCCAGACCTTCCCCGGGGACGCAGAAGACTTCTCAGAAGGCCTCAGGGCTGGCTTCTGAGAGCCCCGCCGCCCTCTGAGTGTGCCTGCTCCGTCCCACTTCCCCCCCCCAAGCGCGCCGGCGAGAGGAGATCGCCTCAAAACACTTTCGGGACCTGGAAGGGCCCGTCTCGGGGGCCCGAGGCCGTCAAGGCTAGGTTCAGGATGGTGTTGTGTGTTCGTCTCTCCCCCCCCTGGCGCGGCTCTGGGAGAAGAGAAGGAAAAGCCGAGGGGAACGACCGCGCGAAGAGCGTGGTCTGGGACGCAAAACTGCCCAGGATGGACCACGAGAGGGGTCGGGGGACCGTCGTCGCCGCCGGCGTCGTCGGCGACGGCGTCGTCGGCGCCGGCCGATCCGGCGACTGCCGTTGAACGAGCTGGGCCTCCTGGAGGGCCCCCGTCGCCACGGGGGAGTTCGCCTCGAAGTTCCGGCCAAGGCGCGTTCCAGGAGAGGTCTGGTTCTCCTGCTCCCACCTCCCTCCCCCATCCTTGTCCCTGCTCCCTCCTCATCATCGCTGCCTCAATCCTATTATGAATTACCTCCTCCTTCCTCCTTCCTCCTTCGCTGTTACTGTTGTTAAGTCTACATTTCCTCCTCCTCCTCCTTCTTCTTCCTCCTCCTCCTCCTATCTCCTCCTCCTCCGCCTACGCCTCCTCTTCCTTTTCCTCCTCTCTGCTCCCTCCTCGTTCCGCCTTCCTCTTTTTACTCATTCCTCTTCTTCCTGTTCTTCCTTTTCCTCCTTCATCCCCACTCCTTCCTTGTTTTGCCTGGGCACCGCCTGGCACAAGCATGGGTCCGCCTGCGCACCTTTGTGCGGGCGGGTGGCGCAAACCTTGGGTGGGGCCCAGACCACCTTCGCCAACACCACACGCGCGGTCCTACCCCAGATACATCAACTCAATGTAGCCAGATCCCCCCACACACACACACACACACACACACCACACACACACACACACACACACACACACACACACACACACACACACACACACACACACACACACACACACACACACACACACACACACACACACACACACGCACGCACGCACGCACGCACGCACGCAAATTGTGCCTGTGCGTTTTTTCCCCTCCCGAGCGACTTGGGCCCGGACCAACTCTGCTCAGCAGCGGTGGCCCGCAGTGGGCCGCCAGAGAGGCCGACCGCGGGCCTCCTGCCGGGCCTCTACGGGAGGCCCCCGCCCGCCCTGCCCTGCACTCGCGCAGGCGCGCGAGCGAAGGCCATTCGCCTGGCCCCCCCTTCTCCTTCGCAGGACAAGCACGCGCTGCCCAGAAGCCTCGGCTGGAGAAGCACGCGCTGCCCAGACAAAAGCAGGAACAGCACGCGTGGCCCTTCTCTGTCGCAGGAGGAGAAGCACGCGCAAGCACGCCGGAAGAGCACGCGTTCGCCTGGCCCCCCTTCTCCTTCGCAGGACAAGCACGCGTTGCCCGGAAAGCTGGGGCCAGCGGCCGCTCGCTTCGACCTCCTCGCTGCGATGGCGCAGCAGCTCCGGCCCTCCGTCTGCAACTGCGGAGCAGCTGTCCGGGCGACGGCCTGCCGAGCCCGCAGCTTCGCGCGCGGCGCTCGACGGCCTCGAGCGACGGCTCGGGGGAAGAGGGGCTGAGCTCGCCGGGCCAGGCGACGGGGTCCTCGAGCGCGCCGGCGCGCCACCCGCCACTCCGCTCACAGTCGAGCAGCTCCATCTCGTGGCTCAGGTCAGCTGGCTGCATCCTGGCGGCGGACCCTTCGCCGCAACAGAGAGATCCGCGGCGTGCCGCGGCGCTGGCAGATCGGAAACTGCATGCGGCGCTGCGCCGCCAGTGAGACTGTGCCCCACGGCCTAGGCACCTCCCCCCTCTTCTAGGCCTCGGCGTTGCAGGCGGCGTGATCGGCGACCCCCATCGGGGGCGGCGGCGGCAGCCGCGGCCAACTCATGAGGCAAGGCGTGCGCGAAAGATAGAAGCGACAGCCATGGCTGCGCCAGACTGGGATCCGCCCCCGCCCTACTTCTCCCGGCCTGGACCTGGCGGGCAAGCCGAGGCGCCGAAGCTTTCGGTGGGACAGGCCGCCAGAGACCGGGGCCCGAAAGACACCTGCTCAGGACCTCCGACAAAGGGCGCGCGGGCGCGACCTGGGATAGGCGGCGCCCTTCGGTGAAACTGGCTTCATAAACGCGAGAGATGCTCCTACGGCGCGCTTGAAGCACTCGGGCGACCTCGGCGGGCGGGGCGTCGTAGGCGTCGGCGATTCCCCGCTCCGCAGCAGCGGCCCAGTGGCGCCGCCTGTCGTCGACCGCACCGTTCTGCGTGCCAATCTCCACGCCAAACCGTCTCCGTGCCTGATCATGGCGACGGCGCGCGCTCGAACTCCGCGCCCCCGAGAGTCGGCATGGCGAATCGGGCTGGGCTGCGACGCGCGGTGCCCCAGTCGGCGACCGCCTCGACCTTGGTTGAGCACTGCAGCCCAGAGGCGACGGCGAAGTGCACCCCTGCTTAGAGTCACGGGAAATTTAAGGTAAGAAAATAGAGTTCACCCCGAGCGTTCTTTTTATGTTAAAATCTACAATAGCCCAAATCGAACTGCACGGAAGCTCGACGAGCAAAGAAGCCCCAGGACAACGCCCAGAGTCAAGGCCTGATTCTTGATTGTCGTGAACGAAATCTGGGGTCGATGGGACTTGATGTTTTGTTAAGAAGATGTCTGTTGGGTGTAATCCAACGCTCTGTCGCCTGAAGACGAGCCGTCAGGACACGCGGCACGTGCTGGGGCGATGATGTCTGGCATCAAATGTTAGTCTTCGCGCGTGGTGACACGCGCCCGCGCCGCCTGACTAGCAGCGCCGACGGCCGACAGCCTCGATAACAACGCAGCTCCTAAGCGAAAGCTGCTCTCCGCGACGAAGATGAAACATTGACCCATGGGAAGCCCCGTGAGCGAGACCCGGGGCGTGTAAAATGACACGCCCATCCGCAATGACTGGCTGCATCAAACCGGCTGTGGCTATGTCTCGGACTAAAGGTCCCATTTGCAAAGTCCTGCCGCATTGCCTCCTCGTGCCGTCGGAACTGCAGGGGCCATCTTGGATCGCCACCAATGCTTGCGCAGCTTGGACTCCAACGGCGTGCAATTGGGCACTCACGTCATGATGCTCTGGCACCGCTACACCATGACAGTTGCTTAAACTATAATGCTGCAGTAATGCCTCCAGCCCAGATAAGACCAGCGACGTTGCATACAGGTGACCAGATTCCACCGTCTGTTAAACCTGCTGCTCAAGGTTGCCCTGTTCTGCATCCGCGAGGCAGAGGATTCATGTTTGCACGTCTCGAGGGCGTGATTGCGCTCGTCATTGAACACATCTGCCAGCCATTCGTGTTTGACTCCCTGCTTGGCCATGAGCCCGTCCATCTCTGGACTCTGATCGCTCTGCGCCGTGCTGAAGTATTCGAACAGCTCCTGATGTGCAGTTTGCGCGCTCTCTCTCTCTCTCTCTCTGTCACTCTTGCGCAGCCTGTGCTGTTGTGGAAGATTCCGCCGCCGTGAAATCCTCCCCCATGGGCTGCTCAGCTGGAGCGGAAGCAGACGCCGCAGCTGCCCCAGGGGCTGCGGCACCGCTTGCTGCTGCAGCACATTCACCAGTTGGGTCCCCATCTCAAGCATCCCCAAGCACAGAAACATACTAAGCAGAAACACCACCAGCAATAATAGGTGCCTTGGCGACAGGAAAGAAGGCACCGAGCACCTTGGCAACCTGGACCATTTTGTCGTTCTGCGCCTTGGTGAGCCAGTCGACGACGATGTGCTGCAACCGTTTATGCGAGCTGGCCATGGCTGCGAAGGCGCTGGCTGCTTTGGCAGAGGCCTCGTCGATCGCAGCACGGGCAGCCAC
Organism: Prorocentrum cordatum; assembly: GCA_963575745.1. Lineage (NCBI taxonomy): Eukaryota > Dinophyceae > Prorocentrales > Prorocentraceae > Prorocentrum > Prorocentrum cordatum. Next base: position 115,924 of record CAUYUJ010022303.1, on the reverse strand, counting down.
GATATCCACCTTGCATGTAGCTGCGTGTGCCGCAGCCCTGGCCACAGACTCTCTAGCACGATCAAAAACTTGTTGTTCCTTCGGCAACTTGTCTGCTAAATGATATTGCTCGACGCGCGCTGCCTTGGCAGAAGCGCGCGGTTCCCATTGCAAGGGATCCCTCTGAGCCGATACAAGAGCAACGATATTTGCTAGCCAGTCGTGAGCTAGACTATCGACAAGTTTGAAAGCCGTCTTAGCATTTATCGAAACCGCTTCGTCACAGAGCTGCATGCTTTGCGTCGTCGTTTTGGGGGGCATTGAGCCACTGCCCGAAGGTACGCGATGCTGCGGCATCAGGCTGCCTCCCGCATGGCCGACAACATCGGAAACAACTCTTCTCCACCCGACATTGTACCGGTATCCGCACTTGTTGTGCCCGCACTTCCAGACCGACAAATCCCTTGCCATGGCCGAGACGTACTCGTGTGCAGAAGAGCGCTGGCCCCCCCGCAATACAGTGCGCGAAACAACGAGCGCGCTGACGAAAACAACTGGGGCCGCGCCTCCCCACGCCACTCCTCGAACCCCCCGGCCTCCCGCTGCGGATTTGAGCCAAAATGGCAACGGACCTCCTTTCTTCTTCTTCTTCTTCTTCTTCCTCCTCCTCCTCCTCCTCCTCCTCCTCCTCCTCCTCCTCCTCCTCCTCCTCTCCTCCTCCTCCTCCGGACGGGAACCCCGCTGGAGGCGGGCGCTGGTGCCCCAAACGCTATCATGTTGCAGGCGGCGGAGGCCGTCGGACCCTTCCGGGCGCCCCTGGCCCCCGTCGGAAGCCGCCGCCGCCAGGGGCGGAAGCGCGGCGCCACGCCCTCCCCTGAGGGGGAGGGCCCGCAGGAGGCGCAGGCGCCCGGGGATGGCCACGGGCCCGCTCCTCGGGCCGCCCCTGGCGGCGCGCACCAAGGGGGGCGGGGGGGGGGGAAGGCTTCCGAGAAGGAGGCTGCTTCTTAAATGCACAGCCCCATACATCTACTGTTCAGTCGGGCCTGTCCCCCATACAGTGGGATTTTTGACGAAGAATCAAGAATACCCAAAAAATATCCTAAACATAATCGAAAAATAATATGGAGATCATTTTTTTGGTTTTGTTTTAAACGCTGTTGGGGCTTGTCTCGGGTATTTTTCCCAACCCTCCTTGGTTGGGTATTCGTTTTGAATAGAGCAGTGTGGTCGCGTCCTTCCTCCTCCCGCCTCCCGCCTCTTTCCTGCCTCTTTCTGTCTTGCCTGCGGGGGGCTGCGATCTGTGAAACTGTCGCCACTTTCGAGGCCTGCTGGGGGGTCCTGCATAGAGGGTAATCGCGGCGGATTCAAATTAGACCTCGCCATCCCTGGGGGGCTGCGATCTGTGAAACTGTCGCCACTTTCGAGGCCTGCTGGGGGGTCCTGCATAGAGGGCAATCGCGGCGGATTCAAATTAGACCTCGCCATCCCTGGGGGGCTGCGATCTGTGAAACTGTCGCCACTTTCGAGGCCTGCTGGGGGGTCCTGCATAGAGGGCAATCGCGGCAGATTCAAATTAGACCTCGCCATCCCGGGGGACTGCGATCTGTGAAACTGTCGCCACTTTCGAGGCCTGCTGGGGGGTCCTGCATAGAGGGTAATCGCGGCGGATTCAAATTAGACCTCGCCATCCCGGGGGGCTGCGATCTGTGAAACTGTCGCCACTTTCGAGGCCTGCTGGGGGGCCCAGCACAGTGGGCCACGCGGCGGATTCAAATTAGACCTCGCCATCCCTGGGGGGCTGCGATCTGCGAAACTGTCGCCATTTTCGAGGCCTGCTGGGGGGCCCAGCACAGTGAGGGCCACGCGCGGATTCAAATTAGACCTCGCCATCCCTGGGGGGCTGCGATCTGCGAAACTGTCGCCATTTTCGAGGCCTGCTGGGGGGCCCAGCACAGTGAGGGCCACGGGCAGATTCAAATTAGACCTCGCCATCCCTGGGGGGCTGCGATCTGCGAAACTGTCGCCATTTTCGAGGCCTGCTGGGGGGCCCAGCACAGTGAGGTCCACGGGCAGATTCAAATTAGACCTCGCCGTCCCTGGGGGGCTGCGATCTGCGAAACTGTCGCCATTTTCGAGGCCTGCTGGGGGCCCCAGCACAGTGAGGGCCACGCGCTGATTCAAATTAGACCTCGCCATCCCTGGGGGGCTGCGATCTGCGAAACTGTCGCCATTTTCGAGGCCTGCTGGGGGGCCCAGCACAGTGAGGGCCACGGGCGGACCCAAATTAGACCTCGCCATCCCTGGGGGGCTGCGATCTGTGAAACTGTCGCCATTTTCGAGGCCTGCTGGGGGGCCCAGCACAGTGAGGGCCACGGCAGATTCAAATTAGACCTCGCCATCCCTGGGGGGCTGCGATCATCGCCAAGGCCTGCTGGGGGGCACTGCGATCTGCGAGACCTGTGGGGGGCTGCGATCTGCGAAACTGTCGCCACTTTCGAGGCCTGCTGGGGGGCCCAGCACAGTGAGGGCCACGGGCGGATTCAAATTAGACCTCGCCATCCCTGGGGGGCTGCGATCTGCGAAACTGTCGCCATTTTCGAGGCCTGCTGGGGGGCCCAGCACAGTGAGGGCCACGCGCGGATTCAAATTAGACCTCGCCATCCCTGGGGGGCTGCGATCTGCGAAACTGTCGCCATTTTCGAGGCCTGCTGGGGGGCCCAGCACAGTGAGGGCCACGGGCAGATTCAAATGAGACCTCGCCATCCCTGCGGGGCTGCGATCTGCGAACCTGTCGCCACTTTCGAGGCCTGCTGTGATCCCCGTTTTCGAAGTGGCTAGGAGTGCTCAGGAATTGTAAATCATCAGCTTTATCAAGCCCTTTTCCTGTAGCCAGTGTCCTGCGAGTCTCCCGAATTCCGTCTGCAGACATATGTAACCCTCGCTCCGTCATCGCCCCCTTATAAAGTATCCTAAACTATTTGCGCCCCGCTTTTGCGCAGGGGTTGGGTACGTCGCCAGGGTAATTATTTTTCGTCGAAAATCCCCCTGTAGGGGGACACGCCCGACATAACACAAGGGGGCGAGGGGGGAGGAGGGCAGGCTTCCGAGAAGGAGGCTGCTCCTTTTGGACGCACGGCCCCTACACATCTACGGACAAGGCCCGCGCCTTCCAAGAAGCACGGGCGCTTCTCTAAGAGACCTCCCCCCCCCCAGACCCCCGACGTCATGATTTTTTCATGACGTCGACCCCCCGAGGTCTCGACCCATTCCCCGGGACCGGTTTTTCGTCCTGCGTCGTTTTTTGACGGTCCCGAGGGCCGGCAAGGGCCCCCATAGGCCAAAAAGAATGAAAAACCTCCCGCCGTGATTTTTTCATAACTCGAAGGGGTCTGGGCCCCTACCCTCCTCTGCGCGTGGCCGACCCCCCGTCTGCGAGTCCCCATGA
>CAUYUJ010022303.1:72500-107500 GCA_963575745.1 Prorocentrum cordatum | reverse complement strand
GGCGCCGGGCCCCCCTGGCGACGCCGCTGGCGCCGCCCCCGGCGCGCGACAAGCGCCAATCCGAGAGATCCGCGCGGACCTCCGAGAGTTTGTGTGTGTACGTTGTTCTTCGTCTTCTTACTGTTATATTTATTATTATTAGTATTATTATTATTATTATTGTTATTATTATTATTATTCTTCGGAAGGCGTGATTCACCAGACTCTGGCTCCAAAGGGAAACTCGCACTTCACTTGTTGTCACTTGATGCTTGCCGAGCTCGGAAAAAGCACACTCAGCACACTCGCGCCGTGCGCCAGCGAGCTGGGGAGGTCCCGCCTCCTTCTTCAGCTGGCGTATTTTCCTTGCGCGCCGTGCAGCAGCACCAATGGCATCCTGGTCGTCCGCGTCGAAGGTCTTGGTCTTGCTGGCCTCCAGCCCAGACGGGCGGAACCAAGAATAGCGTCAAGTCGGGCGTGTCCCCCTACAGGGGGATCCTGGGCGAAAAATCAAAAACTATGCAAACAAAAATACCCCCCAATGGGCAAACATAGTCAAAACAAATCGGCCCCAGACTATTGTTTCCTATTTTTGAAGATTCCCCCTGTCGAGGGACAGGCCCGACTTACGAACAGCGGGATCAGGAGGGCACGGCCCGCGCCAGCAGGAGCAGCTCTCGGAGCTCGACTGCCAGGGGGGGCACGCAGCTCCTTCGGCGGCAAAGGGCGAGCGCAGAACGCGCTCGAGCAGCCGCCAGGCCACGCCAGGACCGTCGGTCGGAAGAGGTAAGTAAAAACATGAATGAAGGGGCCCCAGGACACACAAATAAATACACACAAATAAAACCATTCCCCATATTTTCCCATATTTTCTTTGTTTTTGTCGTCCCCCACTTCCCATATTTCCTCATTTTTTCTGGGAATCGACGATTAATTGTGTCTGTGTGTTTTTTCCCCTCCTGAATGAAGTAGGAAGGCGGATGAAGTAGATTGGGCTCGGGCGCCCCCCAGAGAAAAACAGAAACACAGCATAAGCAGATCGACTCGTAAAGTAGGGAGGCGGTTAAAGTAGACTGGGACCTGGGGATCCAAAAATACCATCACGGGGGAGTCATCCATATCAAACCCAAGAACCGTCAGAACCGACGACGTGGACTCACTAGGAAAAAATGAAGGGGGGGATCGCAAAACTGACGCGAAACCCTCCCTCACCACTAAGAGAGGGTCACACAAAACTGACGACCGCCACCAGAGGAACACCAAGAAGACCTGAAAAGGAGGAGGGGTTGGGAATTCTGACGACGGCGCGGCCGCCCAACCCGCTCGCCCCCTCGGCCGAAAGTGAACCGACGACGGCGCGGCCAGAAGACCTCTAAGTTGCTCCCTGTTGGAGTCGCGCTAGTGATAAAATACCTACTTTCAAGGACTTGCGTGTACGAGCGCACCAAGAGAACCAGGGGAAGACGAGGGCGGCCGCAGAGGCGGACATCGAGAGGGGGCCTCAGGCGTGGAGGAGCTGCGCCACGAGGAGTGCGCAAGCGGCCTCGGGCACCACGGGGCACGCCTCAGACGAGACGGCACTCCTGCCCCAGGTGCGCCCCCTGATCCGGGCAGGAGTCTCAACTGGAGGGACAAAAAAAAGGCACGAGCATCATGTCTCGGAGGTCCGCGCGGATTTCTTGGACCGGCGCTGGACCCCCTCTCACTGGCGCGCGGCGCGCGCCAGGGGCGGCGCCGGAGGCGCCGCTAGGGGGGCCAGCATCGATTCAATAAATCCACGCGGACGTCCGAGAAACCAGGCGTATGCATTTTTTGTTCTTCGATCGGCGCTTCCAGAAGGGGTCACCCGGCGGGAGGGGAAGACGCCGCTTCTGCCAAGCGCCGCAGGAGGGGCGGGGATAAGGGCGGGGATGTCGACGGAGGCGGAGGGCAAGAGGCGGTGGGGCGGGGCGGGACGTACAGCCCTTCGGGCCTGAGGCGGGGGTGCAGTCAACCCCTATCATAAGGACGCACGAGAAGGATGCAAGGGCCGTGGAGGGCCACGTCGACGCTCTGCGAGCGGGGCGCGGCCAGCGAGAGCGGCCAAAGGATGGGCCGAAGGGGCAAGGATGCAAGGGTAGCCTCGGAGAGCTGCTCATCCTTACTATGCGGGTTGACTGCACGACAGCAGGAGAAGAACAACGGTATCACAGACTTTCGACTGTCCGGGCGGACTCCTTGGATCGGCGCAAGAATCAACAGAGGCGCCATCGCCTCATCATTGACATTGTGGATTGACCCACTCACGGATCCAGTGCCATGTGGCATACATATCATGCGCAGCAGCATGGTCCCCCGTAGTTTCATGCGTAGCAGCATGCTCTCCCCCCTTCCTGGCGCGCGGAGCGCGCCAGGCGCCGATTCGACAAATCCGCGCGGACAACCGCAAGTCAATTTCGATGTAGTTTGTTCGAACTCTCTAGACAGGCTTAAGTCCTTGACGACGCGGGCCCTGGTTTCTGACACGGCGTGAGCCGTTCCACCCGGAACGGCCTCCAGTCTCGGAGCCAGAGGCTATCGCCACCTCTCGCAGCACGCGTTGTTTTTAACGTGTGCCCAAGGCCCGAAACGAATCCCAGAGGCGACCAAACGTGAACGCCCGCGCTGGCGCCGCCGCCGCGCCGAAGATCGCCGAGGCACCAGGTAACACATACCTATACTTACGTGCATGCGGCCAGGACAGACGTGGCAACATATGGGATCAAAATCCGACAAGTGTGGGAAACATGAAGAACACTCGCGCGTAACATATGACTTCGCCCCCCCCCCCCCGAACGCAATGTTGGCTTCGGATCTTCCGACTCTGAATGTCCGGACGCCAGTGCATAAATGTGCCAACTTCGAATTGCGGGGAAGGGGGGGGATCCCACCAGCCCTCTGGGCGTCGGTGGTTTAGGGCGTTTCCTCTTCCACCCCTCCCTCTTCTCCCTCGGGGAGGGGTTTACCCCTCCCCCTACCCCCTCCCCTGGACCTGGACGGGGGGCGCCGCGGGTAGTTAGAGCGTCCAAAACGGCCTCGGCGAGGAAGCCACAATGATTGATTTACTAGGGTGTTGCCCCCATTTTGGCCTCCTGGGGGGCGGACCTTAATTGAGGGACCCCCCTTCGTTGACCGATCTCCTCCAAGATGGCCCAAGAAGCGCCCAGGAGGCCCCAAGAGGTCCCAAGATGGCCCCAAGATGGCCCCCAAGAGGCCCCCAAAAAGATCCTAAGCGACCCCAGGAGGCCCCCCCCCGACGCACCCAAGACCCCGAAGAGCCCCCCAGGATCGCCAAGACACCCCCAAGACGTCCCAAGAGGCCACCAAGAATCGCCCAAGAGATACCCTAAGAGGCTCCGAGAGGCATCCAAGAGACCTCTGGCCCTTGTGCTTGCCCTCCTCCTCCTCCTGTTCCTCCTTCCTGCTCCTACTCCTTCTCTTCCTCCTCCTCCTCCTCCTCCTCCTCCGCCTCCTCCTCATCCTATTCATCCTCCTTCTTCCCACTCCCTCATCCATCCATCCATCCACCTCCTCCTTCTCCTCCTCACTCCTTTGCACGGTTCGGCCGTCCTCCTCTTTGCTGCCGCACTTCCCTGATCACCTCAACTCGCCTGGACGTCGTTTCTGGATGGGCTGGTGGGGATACGCGAAGCGTCTAGAATATGGCTCATTTTTCCCTCAACCGTATGAGCGCCAGGAACTCCGCGCCAGGCCTCCCAGCGCCGAATCGCCATGAGCAGGGCCGAACTGCGAGACTCACAACTGTCTGCCGACGAAGCCCACAGGAACCCGAGTCTCCGCAACGCTGTCTGCTCGGTTTGCCTTTCGGTGCGAGGGATCCTTGAGCGCTAGGTAATTACCGCTCGCGTGCTTTTCGACCCGCTCCTGGGTCAGCCCAAATCTGGCCAGAAACTCCCAAGACCCCCACCCCAGGTTGGAGCACGCCTGCCCAAGCCTCTCGAAAATCCAGGGGGGGAGGGGGCATAGCGCTCTGAGCAAATAGTTCGAATTGGGGCCCCGAACTCGAACTTTGAAATATCACAGAACCGAAGAATATATGCTTGTTCGACCCCCACCCCCCGCTTCGACGCTCGACTGGCAGTTTGTCGAGATCTGGGAGATAAAGGCGTTGGATCCTTCGGGCCCCTCTCCCTCTTCCCCATTCCCTGACTTTAGATCCGCCCGAATATGGGCGATTTCGCCAGAAGGGCGGAAATATCCATTACACTGTGCAAGCTCTTTGATGTCGACTTCTGTCGCACCTTGCAGCCGCTGCTTCCGCCATACTATTACTGAAATGGCTGCCCTCTGTTTCTTGTGCGGAACTGTTCGCCCTGTTTTTTCTCGCATCGTTCGGGTTACTTTTTCTGCGTAAGAATCGAAAAATCAGCCATGGCGCGGCGGATCTGGAGTCACTCCTCCTCCTTCTCCTCCTCCTCCTCCGAGAGAGAGAGAGAGAGAGAGAGAGAGAGAGAAAAAAAAAAAAGAGAAAGAGAAAGAGAAAGAGAAAGAGAGAAAGAGAGAGAGAGAGAGAGAGAGAAAAAAAAAAGGGAGAGAGAGAGAGAGAGAGAGAGAGCTGGCGCGGTCTGTCTCGCGCGCCCGCTCTCTCCCTGACGCCGAACAGCACCGCGAAGAACTGCCTAGCCGGCCAGTTCGGCCGCCAGCGCGGCGCGGGCCGCCAGCTCGCGCTCTTGGCCGAGCGCGCTGCGGAGCTGCTGCGCTGTGGCGGGACGCAGCGCGCAGCTCAGCTCCGTGCCCCAGCGGCGCGTCAGCGCGCTCGCGGCCGCCTCGGGCTCGGGGCCGTCGCCCAGGCCCCGCGCGCGGCCCCGCGCAGGTGGCGCAACGCCGCCCTGCCCAGCCGGCCAGCCGTCTCGTGGGCCAGCGGCGCGACCAGCCAGGGCGCCCAGCGCTCAAGGTAAGTAGCGGCGGCGCTTGTCCGCCTCTCCCTCGGCGGCCGCCGCGCCGTCGCCGTCCGCGGCGGCGGCCGCCGCTCGCGCGCCCCCTGGGGCGCAGCAGCGGGCAGTCACGTCCGGCAGCATCTGGGGGCAGTCGCCGCGCTGCGCCTCCAAGTCGAACGGCGCCTCCTCGCGCTCGGCCTCGAGCGGCGCGCCGCAGGCGCTGCGAGGGTGGCCGCCAGGCGGGGCTTCCGCGGAGCCGCGCGCGGCGCATCCGGCTGCCTTGCAGCGCCAGCGCCGCCGATCCGCAGCGGGGACCGGGACTTGTCGGGCCGCGCGGAAACTGCACTCCCGGAAGACGCGGCCCCACGCGCCCTCGACATCCCGGCCGCGCGCCTCGGCGGCGCCCCCGCGAGCGCAGCGGAAGGCGCGCCGCGCCATGCGGCAGAGCGGCTGGCCGCAAGCCTGCCCCGCCCTCTCGCCAGCGCGCAGGCGGTGGCAGTAGTGGCTGCTGGCGGGCGCGCAGTCATGGCCCAGCAGCGCCTGAGGCGGTGGCGCGCTAGTACCCTCCAGCCGCTGGCCCGGCCCGCCGTTCGCCAACTGGCAGGCCCCTGCGCGCGCCCCCCCGCAGGAGCGGCGCTGCGCCGTCCCTCGGCGCCCAGGGAGCTCAGCAAGGGTGTGAAGTTGTTTGAATCAAGCCTGCGCGTGAGTCTCCTCTTCGATTTTGTCGTGTGATTATTGGGCGAGCTGCCGCCAAGAGAGCGGCGGCCCCTCCTCCAGGGCCGGCGGCAGCCTGGTTCTGTCCGCTAGGCCCGGCGGCAGCCCTGTAAGTGCCTCCTAGCAAGCTGCAGCGAAAGGCAAGCTGCCGTCCAAACTGGAGGTCTCAAAGTCAGCCAGCTCCGCCAGCCCCGCGCGCACGGCCCAGACAGCAAACGCGAGCTCCCTCCTGGCCGCGGAAGCCTCGGCCGCTCAGCTTGAACGGCAGGCGGCGACGCCCGCTGCTCGGGCGCCAGCGGGCCCAGCCGCGTCAGCCCCCAGTAAGCCTCGAGGAAAACGTCGTCGAAGGCCGCGGCCGCGCCCCGAGAGCAGGCTTGCGGGGCAGCGCGGAGCAAGTGGGTGAGCTTGCCCGTGCCGCAGTGCCGGAGGAGGAGACCAGCCGCCTGGGCCACCGGGAGGCGCAGCGAAGTCAGCGCGGGGATCTGGGCGAGCTTCTACAGCAGCGCCGCCGCTGTCTCGGCGGCCTCGGGCGCAGCGCGCCGCGGCGCAGGCGTTGCTGCCCAAGTCCAACGAGCTCCCGTCGCTCCTGTCCGGGAAGTTGCCCGGAGGTAGCGCCTCCCCGAGCGGGGCGCCCAGTAGCGCGGCGCCGTCGGCGCGCCAGCCAGCCCAGGGGGGCAGGGCGAGCGGAGATGCCAGGCCTGTGTCTTCCGCCGCTGCACTTCGAGCCCCATGGGCCCCAGAGTTGCCTCCGCGGTCGCCTCGACCTCGCTTGCCAGCGCGGGCGGCACGAGGACGACGATGTCATCCAGGTAGGTAGGCCAGCACGCGGACCGCGTCGGCCCGCTGGTCGAGAGCGGCCGCCCTTGCCTTCAGTGCGTCTTCGAGGGCCCGCAGGGGGGAGCGGAGGTCGCAGGCGAAGAGGAGGAGCGCCAGCGGGTCCCCATGGTCTACGCCGTCCGCCGGGCAGTGGCAGCCTCCGCCCGTGTCCTAGAAATGGCATTGGGAGCGGCGCCGGCAGAAGAGGTCCGCGAAGGGGAGGAGCTCCGGCGCCGCCTCCTCCAGCTCGCCGAGGCAAGCATCGCGTCGCGCGGTACCGTAGGCGCTCTTCTCGTCCAGCGCCTTCAAAACCAGGTTTGGGTTCGTCTCCGTCAGTACCCAAACAATGTGCGCCAGCATCTGTGCCCACTTTGGTGCCAATGGCGAACTGGTGGCGGTCGAGCGCGGCCACGAACTCCTCTTTCCGCGGCGTCACTAGCGCCCTCCCCGCCAAGCGGCGGAGGATGTTAAGCGCGGCGGCGGGGCGCACCCCGCCGCCTGGCTTGCTGAGCGGCGTCACCCAGTAGAGGGCGAGTGCGTCCGCGGCGCTCGCGTGCGTCCTCCTCCTCCTCCTCCTCCTCCTCCTCCTCCATTTCCTCCTCCTCCTCGTCTTCCTCCTCCTCCTCCTCCTTCTTTTCCTCCTCGTGCCCGACGACGGTCGACGGCCGCGCACGCGGAGATGGCATCGCGCTGTCTGGCCAGAGCGCGACTAGTGCCCACGGGCCGGCGGCGACAGGCCGCCGGCCAGAACCGCGACCTCCTGAGCGTCAGAGAGGCGACCCGCGCGGCCTCCAGGAGCTCTTCGGTGGTCACGCCGGCCTCCTTCGCCTCCTGGGACAGCGCAAGCTCGCTCTCCCTCGCCCTCTCTCCCTCTCTCCCTCTCTCTCTCTCTCTTCCTCTCCATCTCTCTCTCTCTCTCTCTTTCTCTCCCTTTCCCTCTCTCTTTCTCCCTCTCCTTCTTCCTGTCTCCCTCTCTCTCGCTGTCTCTTTCTTTCTCTCTCTCTCTCTCTCTCTCTCTCTCCCTTTCTCTCTCTCACACTCACTCTCTCTATGTATGTATATATATATATGTATGTATGTAGATATCTCTCTGTCTCTATCCCTCTCGGGAACAGCTCGCGTGGAGGGGTGGCAGAATGCCAAGTGCTGTCCACATGCCTCTGTGACGCTTCGAAGTCCCTGCCCTTCTCGCCACGCCCGCGCGCATGCACCGCCCCCCCCCCCCCTCCCGAGGCCTCCCTGGACGGCCCAGCGCTGCCCTGGGGCCCCCCAGGGCGTCCGCTGCGGTCCAGGCAGGGCCTCCACGGCCGCAGCCACGCCCCAACACTGCAGCGAGCAGCGCCCGGCGGCCCCTGAGCCAGACCCCGGGAGGCACCCAAGTGGCCCCAGGAGGCTTCCAGCACAGAGAGGGGGAAAGCCATCCAGGAGGGCCCAGCTCACTCGACAAGCTGATAAGGGGTCCTCACGCGCTTGAACAGTTTGCGTCTCCTGGGCCTCTCGGCTCACACATGGTTCCAAGAGGGCCTCAGAGGAGGGGCCAAATTGGATGCAACAAAACCCACGCGAGAGCCTCCCGAGTACAACAAATTAGCGGACAACAGCAGTCATAGTTCATCTGAGGTAGTTAATGTTCTTCCTCATCTGTGTTTTCTCTCCGTCCTCCTCCGCCTCCACCCCATTTTTCCCCACGTCCTGCTCCACCCGCTCCACTGATTCCTCCGGATCCTACTGCTCCTCCTGATCATCGTTGCGGCCTCCTCCTGCACCCGTTCCCCCTCGCTCCAAACCCCTCCCCTTCGTCCTCCTGCTCATCCTCTTCATCATCACCCTCTTCTAAACTCGATCTTCCGTCCTCCTCATCCTCCTCCTCCTCCGCCTTCCTCCTCCTCCGCACTCCTCCTCCTCCTCCTCCTCCTCCTCCTCTTCTCCCTCCTCCTCCTCCTCCTCCTCCTCCTCCTCCTCCTCCTCTTTCTCCTCGCATCATCATCATCATCATCATCATCATCATCATCATCATCATCATCATCATCATCATCATCATCATCATCATCATCATCATCATCATCATCATCATCATCATCAGTATCATCTTCATCATCATCGTCATCATCATCAGCAGCATCATAATCATCAGCACTATCCTTATAGTTCTCAGACTATATCGGGATCCGTACCCTCACCTCATCATACCTCATCGTCTTACACACCACCACCACCACCACAATCTTCATCCTCATCCTCATCCTCATCCTCATCATCATCATCATCATCACCATCATCATCATCATCATCATCATCATCATCGACATCCTCCTCATCATCATCAGCAGCAGCAGCATCAGCATCAGTATCAGCATCATCATTGTCACCATCAGATCCATCATCGTCATCAGCCGATTCATCCTCATCATCATCATCAACAACAACAACATCAACATCATCATCAACATCATCATCATCATCAGCATCATCATCATCATCATCATCATCATCATCATCATCATCCCGCACATGCCGCTCATCTCCATCCTTCCCCACCTGCTCCTCCTCCTGTTCCTCCTCCCTCCTGCCCTCCTCCCCCGTCATCCCATTCCTCCGTTCCCCTCCCCTCCCCTCCCCGCCCCTCCCCTCCCGTCACCTCAATTCCTCTTCCTTGCAAGTAACTCCTCCCTGTCGCGCCCCGAGGCGTGTTGAAAGGGCGCGCCAGGCGTTTCGCCTGAGACTTCCCCACCAAGGATGGCCCCAAGCCTTGGAATGTTCGACCACTTCGCGGGTGGAGGGCGGGTGGTGTTCGAAACGTGGCACATTCGTCTTGCAAGATCGCAAGAATTGCACGGATGGAGGGCGTTTGGTGTTTAAAAGGTGACTCTCGCCTGAGCGCCGCGCACAGTCGTCTTAGAAAGTTCAACAGCTTCACGGATGGCGGGTGGCTCCTCTTCAACATGTGGCTACCGCCTTGGCGCCGCGCACATTGGTTTTCAGAGTTTACAACACGTTCAAAGATTCTGATGGTTAACGCCTTTAAATTGCTGCGTTGGCTCGATGTCGGACCATCCGGGCGCAAAAGATACGTGGGTTCGTGATGTTGAAGTCCCAGGAATGGTGTTCTGGCACGATATCAGGATCGCCGAGACGCAACAGTAAGGATGATTCGAGGCGTTGAATCCCCAAGAATGGTGCCCCGGCACAGTTCAGGATGTTCAAACAGTTGTCTTCCAGCGGGGCACTTCCTGACATTGTTGGGGCCAACGGGGAGGGAACTTGGAGGAACGGTTGATTGCAATATCGTGGATGAGTCTTGGATGTGCAATGATGTGCACAAATCCTCCTCCTCCTCCTCCGCCTCATCCTCCCCCCTCCCCTCGGCCAACCTCTTCCCCTAATTCCTACCCGCCCTCCTCCCCATTCAGTCCATTCCCTCAGGCCTCCCGCTCGTCCTCCCTTCCACCCCTCATCCTCCCCTCACCCTCCTCCTCCTCCTCCACCGGCGACGGCGGCAGCGGCGACGACACGCCTCCAGGGCATCGGCGAGGTTTGCCCTGGCCCGCTGCAGGCCCTGCAGCCCCCCGAAGTCCGCCTCCTGGGGACGGGGGCGCTACCGCCGACGCCCATCGTCGGTCCTCGTAGCCATGTCTCCTTCTCATCCTGCTCCTCCTCCTCCCCCTCCTCGTCCTCGCCCTGATGGCTTCATCCTCCTCCTCCGCCCTTGTCCTCGTCCTCGTTCATGTCCTCCTCCTCGCCCTCATCCTCGTCATCGTCCTCCTCATTCTCCTCCTCGCCCTCCTCCTCCTCATCATCACCATAAATCCCAGCATCCCCACAATCGCCATCACCATCATCATCACCGTCTTCATCGTCATCACCATCACACTCATCATCATCATCATCATCATCATCATCATCATCATCATCATCATCATCATCATCACCGTCATCACCATCATCATCGTCATCATCATCGCCAGCATTATCATCATCAGCATCACCAACATCATCATCATCACCATCATCACCATCAGCATCATCAGCATCATCATCATCTACATCATCATCATCATCATAATCGTCACCGCCCCCGTCATCATTCTTAGCCTCATCACCATCACTACCACCATTACCATCATCATCATCGCCAATAACTATCATCGTCATCATCATCACCATTAGCACTACCATCACCAACGCCATCACCACCACCATCATCATCATCATCATCAGCATCAGCATCAACATCAGCATCAACACCAGCATCATCAGCATGATCATCACCATCATCATCACCATCGTCACCATCATCTTAAGCATCATCAGCATCACCATCATCGCCAAAATCAGCATCAGCAGCATCACTACCGTCACCGTCACCGTCGCCATCATCATCAGTGTCAGCATCACCATCATCATCCTCAGCATCAGCATCATCATCGTCATCATCAGCCGCATCACCAACATCACCATCATCATGGCCATCACCAGATTAATCAACGTCGCCATCATCAGCATCAGCATCACCATCACCATCATCATCATCAGCAGCGTGAACAACATCATCATCGTCATCATCATCAGCATCGGCCGCATCATCGCCATCCTCATATTCTTCGTCATCATCATCATCAGCAGCATCATCATCATCAGCATCATCATCGGTACCAGTTACATGACCATTGCCCCCAACAGCGTCACCATCACCACCATCATCAAAACCATCATCATCAAAACCATCATCATCATCATCAGCGTCAGCAGCAGGATCATCAAGATCGTCGGCATCATCGTCATCATCAGCACCATCATCGTCAGCATCATCGTCATGGTCAACAGCATCAGCATCAGCAACAACATCATCAGCAGCATACGAAGCATCATCAATAGCATCATCGTCATCGTCATCATCACCCATCTGCTCAACGACCTATTCCACCTCCTCGCTCACCTCTTCCTCCTCCGCGTCCACATCCGCCTCGTCGACCTTCTCCTCCTTCTCCTCCTCGGCTTCCGCCTCTCTGCCTCCTCCTCCTCCTCCTCTTCCTCTTCCTCCTCCTCGTCCTCGCGGTCCTCCTCCTGATCCTCGTCGTCCTCCGCCTCCCCCTCCTCCTCCTCCTCCTCCTCCTCCTCCTCCTCCTCCTCCTTCTATTCATCATCCAATTCCTCGTCGGCATCCTCCCCAACCTAGCCCTCCTCCTTCTCCTCGTCCTCACCATCGCCATCGCTCTACTTCTGCTCATCGTCCTCCTCCTCATCATCCGTATCATCATCACCATCATCATCATCATCAACATCATCAGGAGCGTCGTCATCATCAACATCACCGTCACCATCAGCATCCGTATCAGCGTCATCATCATTCATCACCATCATCAGCATTATCATCAGAAGCATCATCACCATCAGCATCATCGTCACCATCAGCATCATCACGATTAGCATCATCATCACCACACTAATAACAACATGTTCAGCATCCTCGTCAGCAGCAACATCAGCATCGTCAGCACCATCATCACCATCAGCAGCAACAGCAGCACCATAGGCTTCGTCATCATCATCAGCAGCATCCTCATCATACGATGCAACCCTAACCATCACACCAGCACCACCCGTATTATTATCACCACCACCATCAACACCAACATCATCATCATCATCAGCAGCATCGTCATGATCAGCATCACCAGCATCACCACCAACCACCACCACCATCAACATCAGCATCGCCAGCAACATCATCACCAGCAACACATCATCATCCTCATTATCCTCACCATCACCTTCATCATCACCGTTATCAACATCACTATTAGCATCAACGCCGTCACCAGCAACATCAGCATCGTCAACAACAGCATCACCATCATCACCATACGTTTCGTACTCCTGAAAAAATCATCATCAACATCACCACCACCATCATCAGCATCATCGTCGCCAGCATCACCATCACCACCAGCATCATCATCACCACAACCATCGCCATCATCATCATCATCAGCAGCAACAGCAGTAGCAACACCAACATCGTCATCATCGTCGTCATCATCAATATCAGTTTCATCAACATTCCTATCCTCATCCTCATCCTCACCCTCTTCCTCCTCCTCCTCGCCCTCACGCTCCTGGTGCTGCTGCACTACCTTCTCCCCCTCCTCCTCCTCCTCGTCCTCCTCGTCCTCGTCCTCGTCCTCCTCCTCCTCCTCCTCCTGCTCCTCCTCCTCCTCCTCCTCCTCCTCCTCCTCCTCCCCCTCCTCGTCCTCCTCCTCCTCCTCCCCCTCATCGTCATCATGATCATCGTCCTCGCCCTGCTCCCCCTCACTCGCATCCCCCCTTCTCCTCTTCCTCGTCCTCCCCCTCCTCCTCCTCCTCCTCCTCCTCCTCCTCCTCCTCCTCCTCCTCCTCCCCCTCCCTGCCCTTATTCTCCTCACCTCCCTCCCCCCACCTGGCGCGCGTTGGAAGGACTTTAATCATCATCAACGGGCAGATGCCGACGATGCAACTCTGGGAGTTGGCAACTACACATGTCGCGTGATGGGATGAGGACGAGGATGATCGGGATGAAGAGGAGGGGAAGGGATGAGGGAGGGGGAGGAAGAGGAGGAGGAGGAGGAGGAGGAGGAGGAGGAGGAGGAGAGGAGGAGGAGGAGGAGGAGGAGGAGGAGGAGGAGGAGGAGTCCGAGCGCGAAGCCTGGCTGGGGGCCAGCGCAAACCAACAACGCCCTGCGTCAGCCCCCCGAGGACGACCGTTGCGCGGCGCCCGAGCCACCAAGCATCGGCCATCCCCGGGGGGAGAGGGGTTGCGCCAGCCGGGGCCCCTGGACTCCGCTACCCGGGAGCGCCGCCACGACCGCGTGGGTGTAGCGGCGCCTCTCGAACCAGCCGCCAGCGCCCGCCCGCCGCCGCAGCTCCAGGCGCAGGTCCGCGCCAGCCCAGGGCTCCTGGCGGAGGTGCCCAGCTGGTGCCGAGCGGGCAGCCCCCCCGCCCGCTGCCCGGCCAGCGTCGTCGGCCGCCGCGCCAGCGTCGCCGCCCAGGGCGCTGCGCCGCCGCCTCGCCCGCGGAGCCCCCGCCGGCTGGCGCGCCGCCCAGCGCAGGCCAGCTGCCTTGCGGAGATGGCGCGCCGTGGCCGCTTGCAGACCGCAGCTCAAGACCTTAGGCCCGCGCCAGCTCCCGTGGCTGCTGGCCCTCCTGCCCGAGCAGCCAGCGGCGGGCCTCGGCGCCGAGCCGCCTCTCCGCGCCCCGAGGACGAAGGTCGCCAGCCGGGCTCCCGGGTAGCGAGCGTGCAATTCTCCCGCTCGCCGCGCCTGCTGGCCTCGCCGTTCCGGCGCGCCGCCGCGCGCAGCTCGGCCTGCGCGCCAGCTGCGGGGTGGCGGACGGAGACCCGGGACCGTCAGGAACGACTCAGGCTTCAAAGCTGGCCCTGAGGAAGGGGTCGAGATCCCGGAGCAAGGAGGCCGGCCCTGAGGAAAAGGGCCCGCGTCACGAACAAATTGCGACATCGGAGGGGGGAGACGCAGGAGAGCGAACAGATGGTCAAAACCCTGGAGGCAGGAGCCCCGTCAGTATCGTATCGGAAAATCGGATCGACTCGGACTGTGCGGCGGATCGGGATGCATCGCCACGGATTCGAAATCGAATCGGAGCGGACGCACCCGGATGCCGAACAGCTCCACGCAAGCGAGCACATTCCAGTACTACTGATAATCCGCCGTCCCCCTTGGGGGCCAACACGCTGCGAGGGACCAGATGTTCCTGCCACCTGCAACAGTTCTAGTTGGAAGGTGGCCCATGCTATAGTTGCAGATGTGCTGGTTCCAATGGTGGAACAGATTAAAACACGCACGAGGAGCCCATGCCTGAAAACAGTTGTTGTACAATATCGGATCGATATGATTTGCTGAATTGCAGTGTGTTCGGGCGCATGCTCTCTCTTTCTGAAAACTCTGCGCTGGACCCACAGCCGCGAATCCTGCAACCCAGCGATGGGTGCGCTCTCCCGAGGCCACCGTCCCCAATTGACTCCTGCACATGCGCGCAGCCCGCCGGCCGATACCAGCCGCAAACAGTGCATTTAGACAACAGGCTCACCAGCTGAGTTGCCAGCCAGCCGACCGACACGCCATCAAACAAACTGACCAACTGAACACGCGTAGCCACGCAATCAATCAGTGGGGGGGCAGCGGCAGAGGGCGGCGAAGCCCTTCAGAGAAATGTGCCAGCGCCCGTCCGCCAGGAAGAAACCTCCAGAATGGGTGCTTGAGCTGCACGACTCGCGCCTCCTCAGCGCATCAAGCAACAATGGCGAAGGCAGTGGAGGGACATGCAGCCGCCCTGAATGAGACCTAGTCAGACTCGTCTGACCTGTCCCCCACCTTTGGCACGAGAGCGGGCCCTCGTCCTCTTCAAGGGCGGGGGGCGAGCGCACACGCTAAGAAACCTCCCACAATGAGGGACAAAACCCCTCAGAGTGGAGGCCGAGCCTCCACTTTGAGAAGGCTCTGATCATCCGGGGAGGGCGCGGAGGTCCTGCAGCTCCGCGACGGCTTCGCGCACCTGCCCGAGGGGCCTCCCCCCCCCCTCCGCCCTCCCTCCCTCCTCCGCCCTCCCTCTCCTGCTCCTCCTCCTGCTCCTCCTCCTCCTCCTCCTCCTCCTCCTCCTCCTCCTCCTCCTTTTCCTCCTCCTCCTCCTCCTACTCCTCTTCCTCCTCCTTCCTCCTCCGTCCTCCCTCCTCGCTACTTCCTCCTCCTTCCTCCCTCCTCCCTGCCTCCTCGCGCGTAGCCGTTTTTTTTTTTTTTTTTTTTTTTTTCCTCGGAGCGCGCTGCCAGGCCATCTTCCTCGCGCTCGATGAATGCCGTCTTCGTGCCTGGCGCTGGCCGATGGGAGGCCATGCCTGCCGCGGACCGCCGGGCTGCGAAGGCGTCCCCGAAGGCTGCTCCTCCTCCTCCTCCTCCTCCTCCTCCTCCTCCTCCTCCTCCTCCTCCTCCTCCTCCTCCTCCTCCTCCTGCCTCCTCCTCCTCCTCCTGGCGCCGCCAGGCCCTCCTGGGCGTTACTGGAGCGCGTCGCGCGGGCCTGGCGGCGGTTTTCGCGAGCTGTGAGCGAGTGTTTCCGGGAGTTTCTGAGGCGCTGCAGCTCGCCAAGGCCACCGAGGTGGCGGCCGTGTCGGATGCCCGAGCGGACCTCGAGGATGCGACTGGCCAGTATCCAGCCGTGGGGGGGCCCTCCCCCCTGCGGCTAACGGCTCTGAGGGAACGTGAGTGCTTGTGCAGGTGGACTGGGTATGGAGCTGCCCGTGGGTTCGGTGCGGTCCCGTGCGGACTATGCTCAGGGCTTGCAGCGGCCTCCCAGCTTGCATGCAATGTGACGTCCGTCGTCCTTGTCTTCAAGTGCGTACCCGCTGCGGCTGGGCCTGCTGCTCACCGTGCCTCTTCCGCGGATTCGGACAGTAATAGCAATTGACACGGGACTACTTGTGCTCTGGGGCTATGGCCCTCTTTGCTGTGTTAATGCTGGTACTTCCTGGTTTGTAGTGTGGCTCTATCGCTCTGGCGCTTGCGATTGGAACTCTGCATGTTTCCAGTTCAAGGCGTCGCACTCTGCTTTTGCCGTGGATTACGTGGGGCACTGATGACGAATATTGTTATGAGCTCGGAGCGCCGGGAAGCCCTGGTGTCGTTGCTCTACAAGATCCTCGGGTACCTCGCCTTCGTGCATGACTGTGGCCTTCTCTTCCCTTCCTCCTCCCCGCCGCTCCCGCCCCCGCCCCCGCCCCCGCCCACGCCCCCGTCTCCCCCTCCTCCTCCTCCTCCTCCTCCTCCTCCTCCTCCTTCTCCTCCTCCTCCTCCTCCTCGCACTCCTCGCACTTCTCCTCACCCTCCTCTTTACCTCCCTCTTCCCAGCTCCCTCCTCCTACTCGACCTCGCTGAGGCCTCCCGCCGCGCGGGCCTCGCGTGCACCGAGGCCCAACGACGACGACGACGACGACGACGACGACGACGACGACGACGACGACGGCGATGGCGGCGGCGGCCGTGGCAGCCGACGGCGGCCAGCGACGGCAGCCGACGGCGGCCAGCGGCGGGGACGGCGGCGACGACGGCAACGGGAGCGGCGGCGACGGCGGCGACCGACGGCGGCGGGCGGCTGCGATGGCGGCGGCGACGGCGGCGACGACGACAGCGGCAGCCGCGGCGGAAGCGACAGCGGCGGCGGCGACGGCACCCCGCCCCGCCTTTGTTAAGGCGTCCGCCGCGCAGGCCTCGCGCATCGAGGCCCAGTGCGCGGCGCGAGGGCGCGAGGGCTGCGCGCGGGGGGGGGGCGCCCCCGGGGGGGGGAGGGCGAGCGCGCCCCCGCCCCGCTTCGGGCCCAGGGGGAGGGCCAGGCCACGACGTCGCTGGGAGAGGCTCGGGCGCGTGGGCGGGGAGAGCCCTGGTGCGCTTCGGGGTGCAGGGCGCAACTGAAGGCGGCGAAGGCGGCGGAGGCGGCGGCGGCGGCGGCGGCGGCGGCGGCGACGACGACGACGACGACGACGACGACGACGACGACGACGACGCGGCACCGACAGAGGCGGGGACGACCACGACCACGACCACGGCGACTGCAGGGGCGGCGACGACGGACGACGGGCGAGCGACGAGCGACGACGGCGCGCGCGCGCAGGGCGGCCGCGCGGCGCGGCGGCGGCGGGAGGCCTCCGCGCCGCCCGCCTGCTGGGCCCGGGCCTCCGCCGGGCTGCCGCCGAAGCGCTGCGTGCGCCACGACAGGGCGGCCCGCTTCCCGCGGCGCACCTCGGCGGACCCGCGGCCCGCGCGCTCGGCGAGCCGCCCGGCGGCCCTTCGGCCTGGCCCCTCAGCGGCCCTTCGGCGGCGCTCGGCAGCGGCCCTCGGTGGCCCCTCGGCGGCGCTCGGCCGCGGTCGTCGTTGGCCCCTCGGCGGCGCGGCCCTTCGGCGACGTTCGACAGCGGCCCTCCGGCGGCCCCTCGGCGGCCGCCGGCGGCGCCTCGGAGGCTCCGCACGCGGCGGCGTCCGGAGCGGCCCCTCGGCGGCCTTCGGCAGCGGCCGTGCGGCGACGTTCGGCAGCGGCCCTCCTCGGCGGCCCCTCGTCGGCCCTCGGAGTCGCCTTGGAGGCTCCACACGACCGCGCGCACCCTCCATGGGCGGCGGAGCCCGTGGGCGTCGGCGGTCGTCGCTCTGGAGGTCTCTGTGGGGCGCTTCTGGGGGTCTTCTCGCCGCCACGCCCTGGCGCAGCTCGAGAAGCCAGGCTGCAGGGTGGAGCCCAGGAGGGCGCCCCGCCAGCTGCACGGGCCTCCGACAGTGTCTGCCTACGCAGCTTCTGTCGTTTCTCGACACGCTCCTCCTGCCAAGCCCCCTCCTCCTCCCCCTTCAAATCCAGGCAAAGCGAGGCACGTCTGGAGCAAAAATCGTGGGCGCTCCGGCGCGAGTCGAAGGACAGCAGAAGCCGTCAAGCCCTTGACGACGATAGGGGGGCCGAGATTGCCATCGCCAAGTGAGGCATGGGCCACCTGCCTGCGAGCTCCTTGTCTAGGGAAAAAAAAGTGGCACAAACATAAAAACTCGGAGGTCCGCGCGAATTTCTAGGATCGGCGCTGGGGCTCCCCGGCGGCGCCTCCGGTGCCTAGGGAAAAAAAAGTGGCACAAACATAAAAACTCGGAGGTCCGCGCGAATTTCTAGATCGGCGCTGGGGCTCCCCGGCGGCGCCTCCGGCGCCGCCCCTGGCGCGCTCCGCGCGCCAGGGAGGGGGGTCCAGCGCCGATCCGAGAAATCCGCGCGGACCTCCGAGCTTTTATGTTTGTGCCACCTTTCCCTACCTAGGCTCTGCCTAGAAGGGTTCTTACTCTCTGTGCTTAAAGGGGCCGGGCAGTGGAAAGCGCCCCAGGCGGTTCCCCCAGTATCCGCCCCGCGGTTCCCCCAGTTACGTCCCCTTAGCTTAGCGTTGCTTATCTCATCTTAACTTAGCTTATTTCATCTTAGTTAGCTTCATCTTAGCTCAGGTTTATCTTAGCTTAGCTTACCTTAATATTAGCTTCGCTGAGCTTTATCATAGCAGAGCACAGCACAGCATAGCATCGCGTAGCATAGCATGGCGCAGCACAGCATATCATAGCATAGCCCATCATAGCATAGCATAGCGCAGCATAGCATAGCATAGCATAGCATAACATAACATAGCCAAGCCTAACATAGCATAGCATAGCATAGCATAGCGCAGCTTAGCATAACATAGCGCAGCATAGCATAGCATAGCACAGCATAGCGCGGCTTAGCATAGCATAGCTTAGCATAGCACAGCATGGCATAGCATAGCTTAGCATAGCATAGCGCAGCATAGCATGGCATGGCATGGCATGACATAGCATAGCACCTAATGCTGCTTTCCTAGGGGCTCCAACTTCTAGGTAGGGTCGCACTGGGGTAATTTGTTCCCCTATTTTCAGGGGGAACGACAGGGAGACCGGCTCCAGGGGGGGAAACATCAATCTAGAATCGGCGATGCGTCGCCGATAGATGCTGAGCATTTTCTTAGGGCGGAGGGCTCAGGGTGAAATCCAGATGCGCTCCTGCACCTCGACAATCCATCCGTCTCGTGATTCACCTTTTGCAGATTCGAGCCGCGAGAATCCATCGAAGCTGCATTTCAGATTTCACCCTCGGCCCTCCACCCCGCAGAAAATGCTCGGAGATGGGCCACTAAGGAACTGTCGTTTAAGTAGGAGTAGAAGTTTAAGTAGTAGTAGCAGTCGTAATCGTAGTGGTAGTAGTAATAGCAGTAGTAGTCGTAGTAGTAGTAGTAGCAGTAGTACTAGTCGACGTAGTACCAACCGCCCGCCCCTGGGCGGGGCGGGGCGTCGGGCCCCTCTCGGCGACAACTGGGCGAGGAGGAGGAGGAGGAGGAGGAGGAGGAGGAGGAGAGGTCCTCTCCTCCTCTCACTCCTCCTCCTCCTCCTCCTCCTCCTCCTCCTCCTCCTCCTCCTCCTCCTCCTCCCCTCCTCCTCCTCCTCTCTCCTCCTCTCCTCTCCTCCTCCTCCTCCTCCTCCTCCTCCTCCTCCTGGAGGTCCGCCCCTTCTCGCTTCCCGCCCTCGCGCCCGCCGCCGACGGCTGCCTGCACAGGCCCCTCCCTGCCCACCACGGCGAGAGGGCCCGCTGGAAGGCGGGGGAGCACCGCGGGCCCGCCACGTGCTCTCGCCTTCGGCTCGGGCCCTCTGGGGGGCGGAGACATCCCCTGGAGTCTGCCCCCGCCCAAAACGCTGCCCCTGAGCCCCGCGCTCTGCGAGGCGTGCGGGGCGCGTGGGCCCTCGGTCAGCGCACCCCCGGCGCGCCCCTCCCCCCCCCCCCGCTGCCGACGGCGTCCACACGGGGGGGGGGGGCGTCCGAGAGAACGGGGTTCGCAAACCGTGGCCCGAGGCACGTGCTCGGACGAGGGGGTGGGCCAGGGGACGTACAGTCAAAACGTTTATTAAGGACGGGTGGTAAGGACGCAAGACCCTTGGAGGCCGAAGTTGGATTTTTCGGGCGGGGGCGGCCAGTGAAAACGGCGAAGGACGGGCCGCAGAGGCAAGGACTCAAGGGTACCCTAGATGAAGGCACGCGTCCTTACTAGGCGCGTTGACTGTATTGGAACCAAAAGAGGTGGTCATGAGATCCAGAGAGATCATGGCCCGCCTCGATGCCCCCCAATCATCGCCCCCCTACTCCGGATCCGCCGTACTTTTCTTCTTCTCCACATGCTATGCGGTACCGAATATTGTCGCTCGAACTTGCCGCCTGGGGGCCTCTAGGGTTCTCTTTGCAGCAGGCTCACGCCACGGCTGGAGCCATGACACCGCGACAGACAAAGGAGGGCTTACCACCCAAAAATCAGCGAGCCGCTGCCCCACGCAGCCAGCTGACCATCGGCGGCAATACCACTCGGCGCTAGGTAAAGGAAGCAAGCTGCAATATACCCAAGATCCGACGGCACTCTTGGTGCCGGCGAGCCTCCGGATCCGCCGTACCTTGGTTGATCCTCCGACGCAAAACTGTGTCGGACGCGCACCCCAAACGATGCGAAACAGCAGGGCGGACGTTTCCCGCTCGGAAAGGCAGGGCGGCTATGTCCGCAAAGGTGCGGCGGAAGCAGCGACGGCAAAGCAAGGCGAACAGCCTCGAGGGAGCCACCGGGCGACGCATCGCCTGAGGAGGGGAGCGCGGCTACGTCCTCGCATGCTGGCGGCCCGGGGCGGGTCGCCGAAGGAGAAGCGCGGTGGGGCAGGAGAGGGGCACGACGAAGAACAGGATGCCTCTGGATGGGGTTATGTCGGGCGTGTCCGCCTACAGGGGGATGTTCGACGAAAAATGAAAAATACCCCAGACAAACCCCAAAAAGTTAAAAAAATACAAACAAACAAAAAAGTCCCCAGACTATTGTTGGACTATTTTTGGAACTATTCTTGGGGGTATTTCTAATTTTTCGTCGAAAACCCTCCTGTAGGGGGACAGGCCCGACTTAAGACGAAGAACAGGATGCCTCTGGATGAGGCTAACAAAAATCGAGCACCTCAAAGGGATGTTCGACGAAAAATAAAAAATACCCTAAACAAGCCCCAAAAAGGTACAAAAATACAAAAAAAATAGTCCCCAGACTATTTTTCGACAATTTTTGGGACTATCTTGGGGGTACTTTTTATTTTTCGTCGAAAATCCCCCTATAAGGGGACAGGGCACCTCTGCGAGTCGGTGGGCCCGGAGGATGCACGATCGGGCGCCGCGGCCGTCCAAGGGCGCCCCAGAGCGCTCCGGCGGCGCTCTGGACCGCTCCGGAGCCAGCTGCCCTCACCAGGGGCTCCCAACTTCGCGCTGCGCGCTGCGCGAAGCGCGAGGTGCGAATGACTTCGCGCTCTCGCGCCGCCTCCCAGGGAAGAAGAGGAGGATGAGGAGGATGAGGAGTCGGAGACGAAGCGCGAAGCGCGAACGACTTCGCGCCCTCCAGGGCGCCCTTGTGAAGAGGGCAGCGGCGGCAGCGGCAGCAGAGCGGGCGGCGACACACACGCTTGGGGCGGCCGGTGCGGCGGCCAGGGGGGCGGGGCCTCGCTGCACCACGCCTCCTCCCAGTGCATGCAGTTCAGGCACCGGTGGACGATGCGCCTGCTCTGGCTGGCAGCCATCGTGCTATCATGAAGAGCGCCAAGTGTGAAGGGGCCCTGGGACACACAAATAAATACACACAAATAACAGGATTCCCCATCTTTTCCCATATTTTCTGGGTTTTCGTCTTTCCCCCAACTTCCCATGGTTTCCTATATTTTCGGGGGAATCGACGATGAATTGTGTCTGTGTGTTTCTTTTCCTCCTGACAGAGACAAATAACAGGATCCCCTATGTTTTCCTATATTTTCTGGGTTTTTGTCTTCCCCCCCACTTCCCATGTGGCCCCACATGTTCTGGGGGAGCGACGATTCATTGTGTCTGTGTGCTTCTTTTCCTCCTGAAAGTGAAGAGCGAAAACCAGGAGCAGTCATTATGCAGCCATCGTGCTACGGTGAGGAGCTCTCCGAGCGAGGAGCGGCGCGCCCCGGCCACCGACAGGTTCCCCGAACTGCAGCCGAGACGTGTGAGAAGGATGTACAAGAAGGATGCAAGGGGTCTTGGAGGAGGAGGAGGAGGAGGAGGAGGAGGAGGAGGAGGGAGGAGGAGGAGGAGGGAGGAGGAGGAGGAGGAGGAAGGAGGAGGAGGGAAGAGGAGGAGGAGGGAGGAGGAGGTGGAGGAAGGGAGGAGGAGGAGGAGGAGGAGGAGGAGGGAGGAGGAGATGGAGGAGGAGGAGGAGGCCATGTCGACACTCTTCGAGCGGGGCGCGGCCAGCGAGCGTGACCAAGGATGGGCCGAAGAGGAAGGATGCAACGGTAACCTTGTAAAGTCCCTCGTCCTTGCTATCCGTGTTGGTTCTAATCATAAATCGTCATCGTGTTCGTCGTCAT
Organism: Prorocentrum cordatum; assembly: GCA_963575745.1. Classification (NCBI taxonomy): domain Eukaryota; class Dinophyceae; order Prorocentrales; family Prorocentraceae; genus Prorocentrum; species Prorocentrum cordatum. The sequence goes on along the minus strand of CAUYUJ010022303.1, from coordinate 85,116 downwards.
GACCAACAGCATCCTCATCATCATCATCCTCATCATCATCATCATCATCATCATCATGATCATCATCATCACCGAATCACAGTCACCAGTTACCATCAACATCGTGGTCGTCGACTTCGTCGCCGTCGACGACGTCATCATCATCGTGATTGTTACTATCCTCATCATCATGATCATCATCATCACCATAATCATCGCCATCATCATCATATTCGGTATCATCATCATTATCATCATAGTCACAGCACCAGGTCGACACTCGAGAAAAAATATTCACCAGAATTCCCACGGCGGCGACGAAAAAAACAAAAAACACTCTGCAAGGGGGTTCCCAAATCTGGCGGCCAACGCCCCGGACCCTAAGTAAGTGTTACAAACAATTGGCGGCGGCCGCGCGCAAAAGCGAAACCGACAATATAAAGACGAGGGCGGCGGACTTTGCGCACACTATATGTACTACGTGACATGAGCATGGAAAAATATCGGTGTAGATAATGTCTGTAGACGTGCTTAACTCGCTCGCATGCGCGCGTGCATTCTTACCACATGTCTATTTGATTTGAAGATCGTCGGGCCGCGAAATACGAGCCTGAATCCGACGCCGCAATCCATCCAATTCCAAATTACCTCCATTCTCTTATCCGGAAGCGCCCGCAATCGCTTCCAAAATCAAGCGAGACTTTCAACCCACGAGCGCGCACCCAAAACAGAAGTAACAAAGCATGTCCAAGAAATGTCTGGAAATGTCCCGCTTCGCCGTCGCGTACCCTCCTAGGCGACGAATTACACAACATAGATCTTCTTAAAACTCCCCCCAGGCCCGAAACACCCACACAAAAGGAACAACCGCGCAACCGCGACGAATTGCACAACATAATTCTGTTTCGAAGGTAGCAAGCGCGCAACCGCGACGAGGCCTTTGGCCCGCGACCCAGGCGCGGTAGCGGGGTGAGCTGAAGGCAATCCCACAAACAACCGATGCAAATTCGCGGCGGCGGCGGCGGTCCCGAACACTAGGTGCACTTTGCAAAAGACGGATTCGGCGACGGCGGCCCACCCAGAGACTGGGTGGCGTGGAGGCTTAGTAGACCAGGTGATATAGTCACCGTTGTCATCAGCATCATGAGCATGAGCATCACCATCACCAGCAGAAGCAACATCACTACCATAACCAGCATCATCGTCGTCATCATCTTCATCATAATCATCATCACCATCATCATCATCGTCGTCGCCATAGTCATCATCATCACCATCATCATCATTGATAACCGTTGCCGTCGTCATCATCACCATCATCACCATCAAACATCATCATCACCATCGTCGTCGTAGGTCTCATCATCAACATCGTCGTCGTCGCCACCATCGTCGTCATCATCAACACCATCAACCAATCGCCATCATCGTCGTCATCATCACCCTCATCATCATTCTCATCAAAATGCTCAACATCATCGTCACTCTCATCGACACCATCATCAATTCGTATCATTATCGTCGCCGTCGTCATCATCATCCTCACAATCCTCACCCATTATCCGTAACGTCGTCATCATCATCTTCATCACAACCATCAAGCGCTGCCATCGTCAGCGTTACCATTGCCCCCATCACCACAAGCATCGTCGTCATCACCGCCGTTACTTTCACCAATCACCGTCATCATCGTCATCATCATCAGCACCACCATCATCACTACCATCGCCAATCATCATCATCGCCGTCGCCGCCCTCATCATCATCATGATCATCATCACTACCATCACTATTCCCATCCGGACCACCATCACACAATTGATCACCGTTCGTCGTGCCAGCACTTTTTGAGCGGGGCGCGGCCAGCGGAAGTGGCCAAAAATGGGCCGAAGAGATAAGATGCAAGAGAAGCCTTTGAACTTTGCTGATCCGAACTATCAGGTCTGCTTTGAACCACCAATCATCATCGTCCTCGTCGCCATCGTCAGCATCACCGTCAGCATCACCATCGCCATCAACTATCACCGCTGCCGTCGTCATCGCCACCATCAATCGTCATCATCATCATCATCATCATCATCATCGTAATTACCGTCCTAATCATCATCATCGTCGTCGTCGCAGTCGGCAATATCGTCGCCACCATCATCATCACCATCATCACCGCCGTCATCTTCATTATCGGCATCAATCAAACGTCGTCGTCGTGATGTCAGCATCATCATCGTTATCAGAAACATCATCGCCAATCATTAACATTACCAACAACGTCGTCGCCACCATCATCGTCATCATCATCCTGACCATCATCAATATACTCGCTGGCATCATCGGAATGATTACCACCAAGCATTATCCTGGTAATCGGCATTTTAATAACAGTCGTTGTCGTCACTGCGCGCACACCATGATCATCACCATCGATCAACATTGCCGCCGCCACCACCATCATTATAATAATAATCACCACCAGCGTCACCACCAATTGTGCCAACAATGATCGGCATCGCCATCGTCGTCGTAATCATCATGACCCGCATCACTAGCATCACCGTCATCAGCATCATCATCACCATTAATAACCAACCGCAATCACCATCATCATCATCATCATCATCATTGTCAACTTCGTCGTACTAGTAGTAGTCGTCGTAGTAGTGGTAGTAGTGGTAGTAGTAGTAGTACTAGCAGTAGTAGTAGTAGTAGCAGCAGCAGCAGTATTAGTAGTAGTAGTAGTAGTAGTAGTAGTAGTAGTAGTAGTAGTAGAAGTAGAAGTAGTAGTAGTAGTAGTACGAGTACGAGTACGAGTAGTAGTAGTAGTAGTCGTAGTAGTAGTAGTAATAATACTAGTACTAGTACTAGTAGTGCTAGTAGTAGTAGTAGTAGTAGAAGAAGAAGAAGAAGAAGAAGTACTATTCGTAATAGTACTAGTACGATTAGTAGTAGTAGTAGTAGTAGTAGTAGTAGTAGGAGTAGTAGTAGTAGTAGTCGTCGTCGTCGTCATCGTAGTAGTAGTAGTAGTAGTAGTAGTAGTAGTAGTAGTAGTAGTAGTAGTAGTAGTAGTAGTAGTGGTAGTAGTGGTAGTAGCCGCAGTGATAGCGATAGTAGTAATAATCGCTATCGTGGCCATCACCATCATCATTCGCTGATATCAGCAACGCATCATCATCACCGTTATCATCGTAACCATCGTCGTCATCATCAACATGATCATCGCCACCATCACAATCATTACTTTCGCCACCTGCAACATCAGCATGCACATCACCATCGCGATCACCATCATCATCACAACCAACGTTATCGTCGTCATCACCACCATTACCGACGTTGTCGTCGCCATCATCATCATCGCCGTCGTCATCGTCATTGCCACCAGCATCAATCAACATCGTTGTCGTCAGAACCATAATTGTCGTAATTTCAAACCGCGACACAATTAACTTGACGCGGCGGCACCCTTTCCAAAGTTGAAAGGCACATCTGCCGCCCTCCCCCCCGCCCCCCCTTCAAAGTTGAACAAGGTAGTTTCCGCCCCCCCCTTCAAAATTGAGAGGCAGTTGGAGCACCCGCGCGGGTCGCAAGCGATTGCGTTCCCGGTGCCAACTTTGGAAGGGAAGGGGGGGGGGGCGGCGGAACCCCGTCTTCCATCATGTCGGTTGCCCACGACGCATCCTTCAGCTCAAGGTACGATCAGGCTTCCCACTCCACCGAGTCAAATGATGTCGTCTTATCCACCCAGGCAGCCAACAGGCAACACCCAACCAGACAGCCAACATGTATTCCCTGACCAGACAGCACGCAGGCAGTCCCTTACCAGACAGCCAACAGGCATCACCCAGTCAGACAGCTAATGGGCATTACATACCTTGCCAGACAGCACACGCGCGTTCCCTGACCGGACAGCACGCAGGCATTCCCTTACCAGAAAGCTAACAAGCATTCCCTTACCGGACAGCACACGGGCATTGCCTTACCAGACAACACGCAGGCATTCCCTTACCGTTCTTGCGTGCCTTCTGCGCTCCAACAGTCACCAGCACGGGGGCGACGAGCCTTCACGGGGCGCTCTTGTTTCTATTTGGGGGCCGGGCCAGGGAGAAGGGGGGAAGTAGGAGGAGCAGGACGAGGAGGAGGAGGGGCAGGCACGGTGGGAGGAGGTGGATAAGAAGGAGGAGGAGAAGCAGGAGGAGGATGGGGAGGAGGAGAGGAAGAGGAAGAGGAGGAGGAGGAGGACGAGGAGGAGAATAATGATGATGACGATGGTGATCATGATGATGGCAATGATGATGAGGATGAGGATGGAGATGGCGATGTCGACGAGTTTGATGATGCTGACGATGATGATGCTGATGATGATGCTGCTGATGAAGGTGACGCGAATGATGATGACGCTAATGATGATGGACATGCTGATGATGATAATTATGATGATGCTGATGACGCAGATGATGACGATCATCTTCATGATGATAATGATGATGAGGATCATGATGATCATGATGATGATTATGATGATGATGATGATGATGATGATGATGATGATGATGATGATGATGATGATGATGATGACGATGGCGATGACGATGCTGACGATGACGATGGTCCTGATGATGATGGTGATGATGATGATTATGATGGTGATGATGATGACGATGATGACGATGATGACGATGATGATGATGATGATGATGATGATGATGATGATGATGATGATGATGATGATGATGATGATGATGGATACGGAGATGGAGATGATGCGGAGGAAGAGGATGAGGATGATGAGCAGGATGAAGAATAGGGAAACCACGAAGAGGAGCGGTGATGCCGTGACGGGAGGCTGGATGGATAGAGGCATGTTCGAGAGGTGGTAGCTGGATAGATGATGGATGGGGATGGAATGGGGGAGGGCAGAAGACATGGATGGAGACGTCATGGAGGGATGAGGTTGGATGGAGGGAGGCGTTCATGCTGTATTGATGGAGGGGTGGTGCGCAATTGGATGGAGCGGGGGGTGGACAGAGGGATGGAGAAAGGCTGGATGGAGAGATGGGTCTGGATGGAGATACGGGCCAGAGGAGGAAGGAACAGGAGGAGCATGAGGAGGAGGAGGATGGGGAGGAGGAGGAGGATGCTGATGATCAGGACGATGAGGGAGAGGAGGCCGAGCAGGAACAAGGAATAGGGCGGAGGATAGAGGAGGGACGGTAAGGAGGAGCAGTAAGGGAAGGACGAAGAAGAGAAGGATATAATCGGCCCGGTTGCGATGAACGGAAGCTGGATGGACGGAGGGACGTTTGGAAGGATGAGGGTGGCTGGGAGTAGAAAGGATGAAGGCTGCATGGAAGGGTGGATGGAAGCTGGATGGAAGGAGTGAGGAGGAGGAGGGGGAGGAAAAGGATGAGGAGGAGCAGGAGGGGGAAGAGGGGGAGGCTGGGGAATAGGAGGGGGATGGGGGATGGGGATAAAGGGTCAGAAGCGTACGAGGACCTTCGTAGTCAGGGCTCTCGTTCCCCTACTTTTTCACGTTACGTGTGACGCAACATCATCTATCATCATCATCATCATCATCATCATCATCATCATCATCATCATCATCATCATCATCATCATCATCATCATCATCATCATCATCATCTCATCATCATCATCATTGTCGTCATCATCATGACCACCTTCATCAGCACTCAATCATCATCGCTGCCGTCGTTATCATCATCGCCATCACCACCACCACCAACAATCAGTAGCATCATCATCGTCGTCATCGTCATTATCGTCCTCACCCTCACCAGATATCATCACCGTCATTGTCGCCAAAGTAACTTTCACCATCATCATCAATCATCATACCCTTCATCATCGTCGTTGTCGTCATGACAGTCATCATCGTCGTCGTCATCGTCATGATCACCCTCATCACCGCCATCAACAACCATCACCATCAAGATCTGCGTCGTCAGCATCATCTTCATCATCATCGTCGTCGCTATCATCGCCATTACCACGAACCACGATCATCAATCACCATCAGCGTCACCATCCTCGTCGTCATCAGCATCACCATCATCAGAAGCAGCAACATCACCATCACCATGAACCACCAAAATCCATCATCACCACCATCATCATCGGCATCGTCGACTTGGTCGCCGTCGTCGTCGTCGTCGTCATCATCATCATCATCATCATCATCCTTAACATCATCATCGTCATCAGCATCATCAGCGTGGCCATCACCACCACCATCACCATCATCAGCGGCAGCAACATCACCATCATCACCACCATCACCATCACCATAAACATCATCATCATCATCTTCATCATCGTCGTCATCGTCGTCGTGGTCAACATCATCCTCATCGTCACCAGCACTCAATTACCACCGCCATCGTCATCATCACTGTCACCAACACATCAATTAGCATCATCATCGTCGTCGTTATCACCACTCATCATCATACTCGTCGTTGCCGGCATCACAATCACCATCGTCGGCTTTATCGTCATGACCATCCCCGTCACCGTCATCATCAACAACCGTCATCATGATCATCGTCATCATCATTATCATCTTCGTCACCACCATCCCAAAACATCATCAACGTCAACATCGACGTCATTACCATCCGCATCGCCATCATCTTCCGCAACAGCATCATTATCACCATGAGTCATCGTCACCGAAGGCGTGGTCGTCGTCGTCGATGTCATCCTCGTCATCATCATCATCATCATCATCATCATCATCATTATCATCACCATCATTACCACCAACCAACACCATAAACGTCATCAGCAGCAGCAACATGACCATCATCACCACCATCCCCATCCCCATCCCCATCCCCATCATGATCATGATCATGATCATTATCATCATCATCATTATCATCATCACGGGCACCATCCACATCAAGATCATCCTCGTCGCTCTCTTCATCGTCGTCGTCATCACCATCATCCTGATCAGAACTCAATCAGCATCGTCGTCGTCATCATCATCGTCATCATCACCACCACAAATCCTTAGCACCATCATCGCCGTCAATATCATATTCACCTCGTCATCACCACTCATCATCAACGTCAGCATCGTTGTCACCATCATTACCACCATCATCATCATCATCATCATCATCATCATCATCATCATCATCGTCATGACCTTCATCGTCATCGTTGTCGTCATCACAATCATCATCGTCGTCATCATCATCGTCACGGACATCCTCATCACCACCATCACCGTCATCATCACCATCATCATCACCACCACCACCATCACCAACACCATCATCAACATCGTCACCGTCATCATCATCGTCATCATCATCCCCCTACTTCGCCCGCTCCTCGGGGCGGAGATTGAGGGGGGTCGCGTCGGGGATCTTCTGACCCGGGTCAATCCAGACCCGGGTCAGCAGAAAACCAAAAACTGCAATGCAGGAAAAAAAAACTGCAGCGCAGGTCTTCGCAAACCCGGGTCAGCCAATATGCGCGGCCGCCTCGTGGCCACGAGCGGCTCGCTAACCCGGGTCAGCCAGAGGGGGTCTTCGCAGGATCCTGCAGGATCTGGTGCCCTGGCTGACCCCCGTTTGCATTGACCCCCGTCTCAAGGCTCCCGGGACTCGGCTGCGTGCAGCCGGTTTCCCCCAGCCTCCCGAGGAGCGGGTTCGAGGCCGGCTGCCCGCCGCAGCAGAGATCGCCTGATGGTCCCGCCCCCTGTCCCGATCCCCTTGTTTTCCCATCACAAGATGTCACAGTGTCTCGTCCCCCCTTCTTTACCCCTGCTGTCAGCTACGAAACCTTTACACCAAGAAAGTAGGCTTCGTTCCAGTCATTTTCTTAGGCAGTAGTCCAGGTCCAGATATACGAAGCTTATAGGAGCATCGACAGACTCCAAGAAAGCGCCCAGGGTCCAGTCCAGAATCTTGATTTCCCTTAAGCGGTATCTGGCGTCCATGAAAGCTGCTGCTTTTCCTACGACTTCTGGTGGGCGCAGGCGATCGACATGTCATCCATGCCCCGAGGAATATCGCAGGAAGGGTTCAGCAAGTTTTCCTGTTCACCGTATGACGCCCGTGGCAGTTGCAGGCTACGAGCTTGCTCTAAGGCCTGCTCGGCTCTGCGCCAAAGATGGCTGCGGGCCGCCGGTGCTGAACATGAGCAGCAACAGCAACCCTCCACCGACCCCCTGCCTTAAGTCGGGCCTGTCCCCCTACAGGGGGATTTTCGAAGAAAAATCAAAAAGAGTCAAAACATACTCAAACATAGTCAAACAAATACTCAACATATCGTCCCCCGACTATTTTTTGACTACTTTTGAATAGTCCTCCTGTAGAGGGACAGGCCCGACTTAACCCCTGCCCCAGCCTCGCGCCCCGACCCGCGAGGATATGGATGAATGCCTGGCCTCCCCAGGCCCCGCTCTTTATCCATGCTCTGCTGCACCTGACGCCCAGAGTGGGGGGGCGGCAGCAGGGGTACAGTCGGGGCGCTGACCTAAGGAACCCTAAATAAGGAACGAGGCCCCTTTTCTCCAGAAGTTGAACTTCGATTTCCCTTCGTGAACCAAAGGAAAAACCCAAGGCAAACTGTGAAGCAATCAAGGAACATGGAGCCCCTCCCCAACGAAAAGGGTTCCTTCTTCCAAGGCCCCGACGGTATGGGCCGAACGTCGATCGCCGACCCTTCGTCCGCCCAGAAAACTCTGCCGTTTTTCCGGCCTCCAGGGGCCGTCAGAGAACGGCTCGCGAGGAAAAAAACTGGGCCTGGAGGAATTCCCCCGATCCCGTCCCACTCCTCGTCCTCCCCCCTCCACGTCCACCACCTTCCCTCCGCTATTCCCCCATCCCCACGGGAAAGAAAGGAGGAGGTGGAGGAAGATGACGAGGAGGAGGAGGAGGAGGATGAGGAGGAGGAGGAGGAGGAGGAGGACGGAATAGCCGCCCCTTCAGCGGCTTCTCGTCCTGGGGCTTCCCCTGGACTCCATTGACTCACCCAAACGCTCGGGAAGCCTAGCCTCTCAAGGCCGCCGCACTTTTTTGGACAGCAGGACAGCAGCTGTGGGAACAATCGCACCGATGTGGGAGCGGTGGGCGGGTCGCGGAAGCGCGAAGTGTCAAGCCTCCCAGACATGATGTACTGAAACCTCCTCCGCAGGCAGTGCAGTGCACGACGTCCGCGCGCACATCTCGGTGGCGGAGTGTGACGGGTCCGAGGAAGAGTGGATGAAGAAAGGAAGCGACCCGTCGGAAAAAATCGCCAAGTAGGGGGACGCGATGTTGGAGGGGCAACCCAACCGGGAGTTGGTGCGCCAAGGGCGCGCCCCTGTTGGCCAAGCGCTTGGCGCGCTGAGTGGCGCCCTCGACGGTGCCTCACCAAGGGCTCGAGACCAGCGACTCCGACGGGCTCCCCGCCGGCAGCTTCGTGGACCGGGAGCTGCCCGAGGAGGCCCCCGCGCCCGCGGCGACGGAGCCCGAGGCTCGGAGCCCGCGCCGCCCGGGCAGTGGCCGCCCATCCTGCACCGCGGGCACCGGCGGATGCAGTTCGCCGTCGCTGCGCGGGGGCAGGAGACGGGCGCGGTGTGCGCAGCCTGCGGGGCCTTCGCGACCACGGGGCGCTGGTCGGCGAGGGCCTTGGCCTTCCAGGAGCGCCGCGGCGGCACCACCACTGAGGCCAAGGAGCAGCACCGTCGTGTCCAGCTGGGCCTGCACCCGCACCCGAAGAGAGGCGCGGACGAGTCCGAGCTCTTCCACGGCGTGGGCCCTGAGGTGGCTGCCAGCCGGCGCAGGGCGCTCGCCGTGCCGTCAGCGCAGGAGGCGGCTCCACCCACCTGGTGCGGGCTCGGCCCGAGGCCGCATGAGCTGGACGACGTGCTGCGGCCCTGCGACGGCCTCACGCCCGACGAGGCGAGGGCCCCGCGGTGGGAGGCGGAAGCGGCGGCGGCCGAGGCCCGGGCGCGCCCAGCCGCGGGCACTCCGCTGGGCGTGGAGTGAGCGCGCTCCCTAAGCAGCGAGGCTGCCCTGCCTCGTCCACCTCCTCCTCCTCCTCCTCCTCCTCCTGCTCCTCCTCCTCCTCCTCCTCCTCCTCCTCCTCCTCCTCCTCCTGCTCCTCCTCCTCCTCCTCCTCATCCTCCTCCTCCTCCTCCTCCTCGCCCCTGCAGGGGCCTCTCGGGGGGGTATCCCCCTGCTGCCTGAGGGTGTCGTGTTCTGTCCTGGGCGCAGGCGCGGCGCCCGCCGCGAGCCTGCCTGCCGCGCTCCCTCCTCGGCTCTGCGCTGCCTTTTGCCCTGTGCCCTCCTCATTAACCCCCTCCCCTCAAAGATCACCCCCTGGATCCTTCCTGAGGCGCACCCTGGCCACAGTCCAGATGCAGATCCGGCCGCAGCGACGAGAAGCCGCTAAGAGGCTCCAAAAAGACCCTGGACTGGCAACAAAAAGGTAAACACTGGACCATCCTCCTCCTCCTCCTCCTCCCTCCTCCCTCCTCCTCCTCCTCCCCGTCGTCCTCCTCCTCTTCTCCTTCTCCTCCTCCTCCTCCTCCTCGTTCCTCCTTCTCCTCCTCCTCCTCCTCCTCCTCCTCCTCCTCCTCTTCCTCTTCATCCTGCTCCTCCTCTTCCTCCTCCTCCTCCTCCTCTTCCCCCCCCGTCGTCGCAGCTTCGGCGGTCCACACCAGCCAGAACATGATGAGCATCGTTCAAACTGCTCCGATCCCCACCAGGCACGGCCTCGGCCCACTGAACGATCCCACACCACACACGGCGACATGCGGTGCTACCTCCGAGTGTCGCGGGGCAGGGGCTGAGATACCATGGCCCGGTGGGATTGGCCAACGGTTGAGCAGGGACCGACCGTCCTGGCATTCCTTTAGTCATACCACGAACTGCTCTTAGAACCCAAAAATGTTCTAAGAGCAAAAACAATGTCCTTATAACATAAGCCCGATGTGTTAAAACAAGACAGTCCCTGCCAGAAATGTTCTAAGAACATTTCGTGGGAACCACAACAGGTTCTTAGAACATTTTGGTGGTCTCCAAACCAGGTGGTGAGACACCCGGTGGTGACCCCGATTCCCCAAACAATAATTCTGGGTCACCACCGGGTTTGGGGACACGCGGTCGCCACGAGGTTTTGCGTTTCCTGGGCCAGCCAGCGCTCGAAAACCATTACCCAAATCGCCCAAAACTCACCACCGGGTGTTCTCACCACCACGTTTGGGGACCACCAAACATTGTTTGGTGGGGGTATAGGCGAGCCGGGACGCTTCGCCACTGCTTGAAACAGATGCTGGCATGAAGACCCGGAGGTCACTCGTTCGTTCCCCCCCCGCCGCGCTCTCGCGTTATGTCGGGCGTGTCCCCCTACATGGGGATTTTCGACGAAAAATAAATAATACCCTACAAACACCCTCTAAAAGGAAAAAAATACTCCAAAAAAAATCCCCAGACTATGTTTGGATTATCTTGTGACTATGTTTGGGGTATGTTTCATTTTTCGTCGAAAGTCCCCCTGTAGGGGGGACAGGCCCGACTTTATCCCTGGGGGAGTTCTGCTTCCCAGAGCCATGTTTGAGGGTCCCCGGGCCCGATCACAGCCCCCGAGGGCCGAAATCCAAGAAAAAGCGCTGGTTGGAAAGGTCGTATCGCCAGAGAGCTGGGTTTCCGGGGCCGTCCACGGTCCGACCCGACGCGACTCGATCCGCCAGCCGGGCCCGACTTGACTCTCGCGCCGGGCCCCAAGCGCCTGGGAGGGGGCACGCCCTCGCCCGAGGCCCCGGCGGGCACGGCGCCGCCGTCCTCCGGAGCCGCCTGGGCGACGCGGTCCGTTTCTGGCGCAGCGCCGCGCCAGGCACTCGTCGTCGTGGTCGTCGTCGTCGTCGTCGTCGTCGTCGTGGTGGTCGTCGTCGTCGTCGTGGTCGTCGTGGTCGTCGTCGTCGTCGTCGTCGTCGTCGTCGTCGCCGCCGTCGTCGTTGTCGTCGTCAACGTCGTGGTGGTGGTCGTCGGCATCGTCGTGGTGCTGGTGGTGGTCGTCGTCGTCGTGGTGCTGGTGGTCGTCGGCGTCGTCGTGGTGGTCATCGTCGTCGTCGTCGATCGGGCACGGGGTCGGCGTGGTTGTCATACTCGGCCTCCGCACCAGCACGGCGGAAGTCCATTCATCAAAGTGAGGGGGCTGAACCGAACGGTCATTCACTGTCCCTGGGTGAGTGGCTGAAGTGGAATTCCGCGATGCGGATTCTTGTTGTTGTCGTTGTTGTTGTTGTTGCTGTTGTTGTTTGTTGTTGTCGTCGTCCCACCCGCGACCCGCCCCGCGACCCACCCGCGACCCACCCTGCGACCCACCCGCGACCCACCCGCGACCTACCCCGCGACCCACCCGCGACCCACCCCGCGACCCACCCGCGACCCACCGCGCGACCCACCCGCGACCCACCCCGCGACCCGACCGCGACCCACCCCAAAACCCCCCGGCGACAAACCCGCGACCCACCCGCGACCCACCCGCGACCCACCCGCGACCCACCCCGCGACCCACCCGCGACTCACCCGCGACCCACCCGCGACCCACCGCGACCCACCCGCGACCCACCCGCGACCCACCCCGCGACCCACCCAAAATTTTCGGCGCCTGCGGC
>CAUYUJ010022303.1:57500-67500 GCA_963575745.1 Prorocentrum cordatum | reverse complement strand
GGCTGTGTGCTTCTTTTCCTCCTGAGAGTAGCCGGAGGGGGGGGGGACAAAAAACCAGGCAGGGGAGGGGGGCGCATGGCGCCGAAGCGGGCGCCGCCCGGCGGGCGAAGAAGCACGGCAGAGGCCAGAGGCCAGAGAGGTGCCGCAGGCAGGGCCGGGGCAGAACCTGCAAAAGGCCGGCGCCCCACAAGGCAGGGGGCGGCGGCGGGGCAGGGCACCCCAATTTGGACGCCCGAAATTGACTACCTACCAGACCACCCCAACCCAACCCGAAGACCCGATTTTCGGGTTGGGGGGGGTAAGGGCTCCACATGTGTTTTTTCGAGGTTTCCCGACCCCCCCCACTGGAAGTCGACTGTCAATTTGAGCCTTCGGGTTGGGTTGGGGTGGTCTGGTGGGTGGTGACAATTTGGACGCCCGACATGGGTACGGAAAAAATGGGTGCGATGCCCAACAGCGACTGTCGTCGCAAACCAGCAGCGGCCGCTGTTGGGCAGGCGGCCTTTTCTGTCTCGCATTGATACAGGCCGCGGCGGCGCGGACAGCGAGTCCTGGTCAGAATGCGCAAGAACTGCTGCTGGGCATTCTGCCCATCCTTTCCGTGCCCATTTCGGGCGTCCAGACGGCCCAAGGCGGGCAGGAGGGGCGGCCCGCAGGTCACGAGCGGGCGGCAAGCCCAGCCGGCAGTGACGGGGCCAACCTGGACAGGGCGGCCGCGGCGGGATCCGGCCGCACGCCGGCTCGGGCGCGGGCGGGCCCCGCGCCAGGGCGGGAGAAGAAGGCGAGCCTCGAGCGGCTGGAGGCCCGCGGGGGGGGGCACCGAGCAGGTGCACGACGGCAAGCAGCCACGAGGGCGGGGAGGAGAGGGCGGCGGGCAGGCCCCGATCACGAGCTGGGGGCCTGCAGGGGGGGGGCACCGAGGAGGTGCACGAGGTGAGAAAGCCACGAGGGCCGGGAGGGGAGGGCGGCGGCCAGGGAGGCCAATGCCAGGGCGGGGGTGTCACGCTCAGTACAGGACGAGGTCGTAGGGCGGCTGGCTGAAAGCTACCAACGGTGGCTGCTGGAGGCTGCCCCGCGCTGGCGGGAAGGGCCGCTGCTAGGCCAAGAGGAGTCCGCTGCCCGCGTCCCCTTCCCGTGCGGCGGAGCACCCTTCCCTTTGCCTTTCGCGAGGTCAGAGTTTTGCCTCCGCTTGTCAAGCTCGCGACACACGCGCGCACACACACGCACACTTGTTCCATGAGGGGTCAAAGTGAAGCGAGTGTCAATCCAACTAAGTCGAAACCAATAGCACATGTACCGAGCGAAAAAGGAAAAGGCATACGTAGCTGCAAGCATCGTGGCATCAGTAGACGAGAGCGCGCGAAAGCAGAGACAACGCGAGGGTAGGGTGGGAAAGACGGCGACACACAGCGCGCGCCCCCCCCCCACCACCACACACACACACACACACGCGCACGCGCGCACTCTTTTTTCTCTGCGAGCGCTCGCTCCGCGACGTGATGGTCGCAGTGCAAAGGAGGTGCGGATCCGAGAGAAAGAAAGAGAGACAGAGAGAGGGAGAGCGACGGTGCGCATCTGAGACAGAGAGAGAGAGAGAGCGAGACATCTATATCTCTCTCGCTATATGTATATACATATATATATATGTGTGCATGGAAGTATGTTTGTTTGTGTATGTATGTATATATATATATATACACGATCTCTACCTTGATTCTTACCGTACCCATCCGCTCAGAGAGACCAGCGAAGAAAATCTACTTCCTGGACACTTACCGAGTGTCACCGGAAAACGGCGACGTGACTCGCCTCACACAAACCCACCCCGACAAGCAACTGCGACAAACAATACAAATCTTCAGAAAAAACAGCGACGACGACACGCCCAAACACATGCCAGACAACATAAAGAAAAAAACAAAAAAAACAAAAAAAAAAAAAAAAACAAAAAAAAAAAAAACGTATGGCATGTGGTGGCGTACTGTTTCATGTGCGCAAGAAGACGGCAATACAAATCGCATGCCTCGAGACACTGAAAGAAAACAGGCGCGCCACCTCTTCGATCTCGCCGTGCGTGAGTTGATTCCGCGCTTGCGATATTCGCGTTTGTGTGACTACCGTTGCGAATCAGCGGTTGCGAATTTGAATCCATGGTGGAGAACGTTTACCTTCGTTTGTCCGTCCCCTTGGAGGGCGGGCTGCGCAATGCGTCTCTCAAGGGGGAGCCTCCTCAAGGCCATGGACGAGCACGCCGCGCAACGCGACTCTCCTCAGAGAGATATCTTGCAATTTCCTGGAAGGGCGTGCCGCGCGGCGCGTCTCTGAAGGGCGACCTTTTTTCGGTCTCCTCGAAGGGCGCGCCGCGCGGCACGCCTCCCTCGAAAAAAGGCCTTCGGCGAGACTCCCCGAGTCTCCCTGCGGGGGCCGCGCGCCGTGTGAGGGGCGTGCCCAAAACATGGATTCGGGACGCACGTGCACCTTGCTCTCGAGGCTTTCGGTGGCGCTCCCTGTGGGGCCACGAACGCTGTGATTTGTGAAGTCCGCTGCCTCCTACAGCCTATGCATCTCAAACTCTCTGTGGGAGTGGCCATCGGGGTTGCGAAGAAGTCAAGCGGGCCCATCGCGCACGGGGCCCCAAAAAAGTTGGCCAAAACACGCACGCGTGCTGGGCAGTTTGTGAAAACGTGTCTGCCAGGATTTCATATCCTGCGTTTGCTTCCCAAGTGAACTTGGGATGCACACGCAGGACATCACAGTCTGTGATGTCTGTGTGTGCGTCCAAATTTGTCAAGGGACGCCATGTGAACCCTGACACTGGGGCCTTCGGTGGCGCCCCCCATGAGGCCACGCGCCCCAAGGAGGCCCGCGAGCAAGCCGCGGTCCGCATCACCCGCCCTGAAGAACGCCGACGGACCCCGGAAAAAAAACGGCGACGAAAAATCCGGAGAAGACTCAGTGCACTCTCCGAGATAACGGGAAGCGGCGACGCCGGACCTCGGGGGGTTACCCCCATTGGAGTCTCCGTTGACGGGGGTAACTTCACACGCGTTTACACGCACGCACACGCACACACATACAAACACACACACACACACACACACACGCACACACACACACACACGCACACACACACACACACACACACACACGCACACACACACACACACACGCACACACGCACACACACAAACACGCACACACACACACACACACATACACACACTTTGGAGTCGCGGCCGCGCGCGCGGCGGCGCGGCGGAGGTCCAGTCAGGCGGGAGCGCGCGCGCCGGGCCAGCCCATGCGGCGTGGAGAAGCTGGGCCCGCCACCGACATGGGGATCGACAGCAGCACCCGCTGGGGGGGCAGCCACGAGGGGACAGGGGGGGGGAGGGGCAAAAGGGAAACGAGGGGGGAAACAGTAAAAGGGAGGGGGGCAAAGAGGGGGGCAGAGAGGGGGGCAAAGAGGGGAGGGGGCAAAAGGACAAGGGCAAAAGGGCAAAAGGGCAAAAGGGCAAAGGACGAGGAGACGCAATGCGGCAGTAACGGACCGAGTCATCAAGCGAAGCGCAGCAGGAGGGCGGCAACGACAGCCGAACAATGTCAAGAGACCAAGCAGCATGACGAAGCCCGGGTTGGCCACTGGCCAACCCGGCTGTTCGTCACGGAGGGAGGCCAGCGGGGGCCTCCCCGAGGGAGGCCCTCTGGCAGGAACCGGCACGAGAGACGGGGAGCACCAGACCGAGCAGAGGGAAAGCGGCAGCGGCGCTTGGGCCGAACAAAAAGTGACATAAACAGAAAAACTCGGAGGTCCGCGCGGACTTCTTGGATCGGCGCCGGAGGCGCCGCCGGGGAGCCCCAGCGCCGATCCGAGAAATCTGCGCGGACCTCCGAGTTGTTATGTTTATGTCACTTTTTGTTTCCCTATGCACACACACGTTTTCGGCGTCGCGGCCACGCGCGCGGCGGCGTGGCGTAGAACAGAGCAGGCGAACACACACACACACACACACACACACACACACCGCGAGCCTGCGCGGCGCCCCGCCGGCCGCGCCCGCCCGCGAGCCCTCGCCCTCTCTCCGCCCATCGGGCGCGCGCCTCCGCGCCACCGGCGCTGCGGCGCCCGGCCTACTGCGGCAGCGCGGCCGCCGCTCACTCGCACGCGGGCGGCGGCCGCGGCGGCGGCGCCTCTGGCCGCAGCCTCCCCGCGTGCCAGCCCTGCGCGGGAGCCGGGCAAGGGCTGCTCGATCCGTGGCTGCTCGAATCGACCTCCGCGGGAAATTATGTCGATTCGTCCTTCCGGGAAGCAGCCCGGTTTGACTGCTTCGCGGGCCGCGCCTCCTTCCGGGAAGTTGTTGCTTTTTCCTTCCGGGAGGGCCGTTTTAGCAGCCACGGTTCTAGCATTAAGTCGGGCATGTCCCCCTACAGGGAGATTTACGACGAAAAATAAAAAATGCCCAAGAAATGCCCCAAAAAGAAAGAGCAACAATTCAAAAAATAGTCCCCAGACTATTTTTGGAGTATGTTTTGATTATTTTTGAAGGTATTTTTTATTTTTCGTCGAAAATCCCCCTGTAGGGGGACAGGCCCGACTTGAGCCCAGCTTTCGACCTGCGGCGGCCACGCCCTCAGCACGGCCGCCGCGAGGCCGAGGACGGCCGCGCCCGCCGCGGCCGCGGCGCGGCGGCGGCGGCGGCCGGCGCGGCGGCCGGCGGCGCCGCCCGCCCGGGGGCGCGGCAGACTCGCCCAGGAGCTCGGGCGCCCTCGCGCTGGGCGTCGGCGTGCCCTTGCACCCGTCCTGGGGGGGCGCTCCTCCTCCTCCTCCTCCTCCTCCCTCCTCCTCCTCCTCCCTCCTCCCTCCTCCTCCCCCCTCCTCTCCTCCTCCTCCTCCTCCTCCCCCTCCTCCTCCCCAGGAGGAGCCCAGAATGGCCCCTGGCTAGCCCAAGAGGTCCCCAAGACGGCCCACGAGGGAGCCAGGACGACGGCCCCAAGCAGGGGCCCAGAGAGGATGGCCTACGAACATTTCAAGCCCTCCCCTGACTCCGGGTCCGCCCTACTTTGGCTTTTTTTCCAACTTCAAATTGCGTCGGAAATCCACCTAGAAGAGGCCGAAAAAATAGGGCGGAAATTGCTGCACCCAGCATAAAATAAGGCGGAAACCCACAGAAACAGCAACAGAAAAGTAGGGCGGAAATTGGCATCAGCGGGGCTTGAAAAGTAAGGCGGAAATCCCAAGCCCCAGTTACGAATTTCCCCATGGGGCGGATCTGGAGTCAGGGCTGGGGGGGGCGGGCGGGGGAACCGGGGTCCCGAGTTGGGAATCCTTGGGGCCCAGACCCCCTCGAGGTAGGAAAACATCGCGACGGCAGGTTTTTCACTGTTTTTGGCCTTCGGGGGCCCTTCCCGGCCCTCGGGAGCGTCAACAAACGACTCGGGACGAAAAACCGGTCCCGGGGAATGGGTCGAGACCTCGGGGAGTCGACGTCATGAAAAGATCATGACGTCGGGGGTCTGGGCTGGGGGGGCGGGTGGGGGAACTGGGGTCCCGAGTTGGGAATCCTTGGGATAGCAGAAGAAGAACCATGCACATGCACCGAGTTTGGCCAGGTCCATCCTGAGCCCAGGAGCGGTGCATACGCCCTCCTGCCTTGGCCAGGGAGGCATGTACACCGATCCTGGAGGCAAGGATGGGCATATGCACCGATCCTGGGGGGGCGGGCGGGGGGACCGGGGTCCTGAGTTGGGAATCAAGGGCTCCCAACGTCGCGCTTCACGCTGCGCGGAGCGCGAAATGCGAATGACTTCGCGCTCTCGCGCCGCCTCCCAGGGGAGAAGAGGAGGATGAGAAGCAATCCGAGCCGAAGCGCGAAGCGCGAAGCGCGAAGCGCGAGCCGTCCTCGGCCTCGCGGCGGCCGTGCTGAAGGCGTGGCCGCCGCAGGTCGAAAGCTGGGCGAGGGCTGCTGAAACCGTGGCTGCTAAAACGGCCCTCCCGGAAGGAAAAAGCAGCTTCCCGGAAGGAGGCGCGGCACGCGAAACAGTCAACGGGCTTCTTCCCGGAAGGACGAAGACAACTTCCCGGAGGTCGGTTTTAGCAGCCACGGATTGAGCAGCCCTTGCCCGGCTTCCTGACTACCTACCAGACCACCCCAACCCAACCCGAAGACCCGAATTTCGGGTTGGGGGGGGGTATGGGCTCCATATGTGTTTTTTCGATGTTCCTGGACCGTCGCTGGACCCCCCCCCACTAGAAATCGAGGGTAAATCTGAGCCTTCGGGTTGGGTTGGGGTGGTTTGGTGGGTGGTGACTTCCGTCCTGGAGAGCCGAGTGGGCAGGAGGTTGGGCCGCTGAGACCGTCGAGAACCTCAGAGGCGCCCTCTCTGGCCAGAGGGAAGCAGGATGTCTCAGCAAGGGCGGCGGCCGGCTGCTCTGCCATGCTGGGCGGCGGCAGGCCGGACTCTGGATCCAACGCTCGGCTCCCGTGTGGCCGTGTAGTCTGCCCTGACTCCGGATCCGCCCTACTTTGGGGAAATTCGTAACTGGGGCTTGGAATTTCCGCCTTACTTTTCAAGCCCCGCTGATGCCAATTTCCGCCCTACTTTTCTGTTGCTGTTTCTGTGGATGTCCGCCCTATTTTATGTTGGGTGCAGCAATTTCCGCCCTACTTTTTCGGCCTCTTATAGGTGGATTTCCGATGCAATTTTAAGTTGGAAAAAAGCCAAAGTAGGGCGGATCCGGAGTCAGGGTGGGCTTCCACACGTGTGTATCCAGCGCGTGGCCTCTGCACCTCCCGCACCCCTGTCTCCGGGTCCGTACTCCGGTTGCTTCTCCAACTTAGGACGGCAGTGGGAATGCACTCCAGACGATGCGACAAAGATGACGCAAACTCTCGCCTCGTGCACGTAGGGCGGGTACTTCCGCAAAGGTATGGCGGAAACAGCGACAGCAAGACAGGGCGGAAACGGGCACCAAAGGAGCTTGAAAAAGGGGGCGGACATTTCCGCCCTACTTGCGAAATCGCCCCAGGTAGGGTCGATCTGGAGCCAAGAGAAACCCTCCGCCCTGGGGCCTTGGCTGCTGGGGCCTCCTGGGACCTCGGTGAGCCGCTCTGGAGGCCAAGCTCGGGCCATCCTAGGCCAGCCGTGGAGGAACCGGGAAGCGGCGTGAACGCAGGTTCTCGGAGGTCTGCGCGGAAGCCTTGGGTCGGCCCTGGACCGCCCTGGCGGCCAGCGCGGGCCAGGGCGAGGGAGCGTCCAGCGCCCACCCCTTCTGGTTCTGCTGACATCGTGGAGTCAGCCTTAGGTCGGGCCCGTCCCCCTACAGGGGGATGTTCGACGACAAGTAAGAAATACCCCAAAAATAACCTAACAATTGTCCAAAAATAGTCCGGGGACCATTTGTTTTAGTATTTGTGTTACCCTTCTGGGGCATTCTTGGGGCATTTTTCATTGTTCGTCGAAAATCCCTCCGATAGGGGGACACGCCCGACAAATAAGAAACACCTCCAAAATGCTCAAAAAATGATCCAAACATAGTCTGGGAACTTATCTTAGTTTTTGTTTGACCTTTCTGGGGCATTTTTGGGGGTATTGTTTACCTCTCGTCGAACATCCCCCCTGCAGGGGGGACACGCCCGACCGAAAGTCGGCCTTGGGACGCTCCCGCGGCCCGCGGCCTCCCTCGGCCAGGGCCGAGCGAGAGGCCCTGGCCGGGCCAGCCCCGGGCGCGAGCCCGCCCAGCGCGAGAGCAGCCGGCATCGAATCGCGAGCCGGGATCGCCAAATCGCCCCGGCTCCAGATAGGGGGCCAGCATCGAATCGAGAGCCAGGATCGCCAAATCGCCCTGACTCCAGATAGGGGGCCAGCATCGAATCGAGAGCCAGGATCGCCAAATCGCCCTGGCTCCAGATAGGGGGCCACGTGCGAGCCCTACCCCCTGCCCCCCACGATTTCTGAGGGGGAGGGGGAGTGAACCCCGCCCTCCCCCACGGAAATCGTGGGGGGTAGGGGTAGGGTTCGCACGTGGCCCCCCTACCAGGCCAACCCTGGGCGCGAGCCCGCCCAGCGCAAGATCAGCCAGCATCGAATCGAGAGCCAGGATCGCCAAATCGCCCTGACTCCAGATCCGCCGTGCTCTGGGCGCTTTCGCAGGAAAATCGGGGCGGACACCTCCGCGTCACTCTTCGGGCTCCTCGGATGTCGACCTCCGCCCTACTTTGCCGTCGCTGTACCGCCGTAATGTGGGATGACGATTAATACAAAAAATGGGAGAGAACGATTAAACAAATAGTTCCCTGCTATTTCTTCATAATTTTCCGACTGGAGGAAAACGATTAAAAAGAATAGTTGTCCAGCCAGCGGCCAGTTTTTTCTAATCGTCATCCTGGGCGCCGCCGCGTGAACACGACCCCCGGTCATTTATTAATCGTCATCCTCCATTACCTTTGCGGGAAGACCCGCCCCACTCTTCTAAGGCGACAATATCCACGCTGCTTTCGCGCATCGCTCGGGGTGCACCTTCGACACACACACACACACACACACACACACACCGCTCGAGCCGGCAAACTCAGCCAAAGTAATTACCGCGGGGTCTCAGGGCCCAGGATCGGGGTCGAACCGGAAAACCGGGAGGAGGAGGAGGAGGAGGAGGAGGTGGAGGAGGAGGAGGAGGAGGAGGTGGAGGAGGAGGAGGAGGAGGAGGACCAAGTCGGGCCGGGACTGTGCGCCAGATCGGCCCGCGCCGGCATGCGGCGCAGGCCGATCGACGCGGACCCGCCGCGCGCCAGGACCCACGGCGGCGCCGTGCGGGCATCGGGCCGCACCGGGTCATTGAAGGGGCCCCAGGACACACAAATCAATACACACAAATAAAAGGATACTCTATAGTTTCCCATATTTGGGGGGTTTTTGTCTTCCCCCCCACTTCCCATATTTTTGCATATTTTCCTGGGAGTCGACGATTAATTGTGTCTGTGTGTTTCTTTTCCTCCTGACTGTGGGGCCATCGAAGTCGACTGGGGTCGAGCTGGCCAGAACCGAGGTCCAGTCGATGTCGAAGCGAGCCCAGGACCAGGCCGCCCCGGGGATCGGCCCAGGCCCTTTTTGTTCCGTGTGTTCATTTTTTGTTGAGGGTGGGGGGGGGTCGGCCCGAGCCTGGACGGCCGACGCCCTCGCTATACTGCAGCCCCCGGGGTCCTCGGCCTCCAGGAAGGGGACGGTGCTCGTGGGCGGCTCGCCGCCGGGGAACATCTCGAAGAAGAGGCGGCCGGGCTTGAGGCTCTCCTGCTGCGACTCCGCGGTGTACATCTGCCACGCGAACCTGTGCGCCTTCGTCGTCACCCCCGCGCCGAAGCGGTCCGCGAAGCCCGCCGGGAGCTTCGCGGCGATGCCGCTGCGGAACTGCCTGTAGGCCGCGTCCGCGTCGCGAACGGGCATGCCCTGGCGGATGGCCTCGGCAAACTTCCTGTTCTCCTCCACCTCTTCGGGGCAACGAAGCCGTGCGGTGACGGACCGTGAGGTGACCTCGGAATCCCCACCGACCTCACCGCGCGGTCCGTCACCGCACGGCTGTGGGACTTTGGGGGCACCAGTCGCCCGAGACTTGCTCGGAGAACGACCCGAGCCCCAAGACCGAGCGGTGACCACGAATCCCCGCTGACTCACCACATGCTGTGGCCACCGCACCTTTTGGGGCCACCCGAACCCAAAGATCCAATATATCGGGGATCTTCTGACCCGGGTCAGTCCAGACCCGGGTCAGCAAGAAACAAAAGAACTGCACTGCAGGAACAAAAAAAAACTGCAACGCAAGTCTTCGCAAACCCGGGTCAGCCAATGGGCGCGGCCGCCTCGCGGCTACGAGCGGCTCGCTAACCCGGGTCAGCCAGAGGGGCCTTCGCAAGATCCTGCAAGATCCATTGCCCTGGCTGACCTCCGTTTGCATTGACCCTCGTCTCAATAGGGGGACAGCAAGTCACATAAACATAACAACTCGGAGGTC
>CAUYUJ010022303.1:0-50000 GCA_963575745.1 Prorocentrum cordatum | reverse complement strand
AAGGAAGCCGTGTGATGACAAACGCAAATAATCGATATAAGTGTAAAGGCTGTGGTAAGGAAGTCATGCGAAAGCACAGATCACCCATACACATTTAAGGGTTTTGCTAATGAGGCCATGTGCAGACTCAGATAATATAGATACGTTGATAGGTTGCAGTAAGGCGGCAATGTGAGTGAAACAACATATCTACCAGATACTTTCAAAACCTGAGCCCGTCCTCGCACGCTGTCTGTGGAGGGAGGAGGAGTAGGAGGAGAAGGGAGAAGAGGAGAAGGAGGAGGAGGGCGACGAGGAGGAAATTCTATTACAACTGTACTACGGGTCCCACTACACACCAGGCTGCAATTCTTGCAGAACTTCCGCTACAGCTCCCACGACAGATCCCACGACAGCTCCTTTAACAGCTCCCACTGCAGATCCTACTACGCCAACTCCTGCAACAGCTCCTTCTTCAAATAATACTACAGCTCCTGCAACAATTCCTACTACCGTCACTAATACAGCCCTCACTTCAACTTCTGCTATAGCTCCGAGCGCGCTCATCTTAAACATCCTGTGGCCTATCCCGGTGCAGCCAGCATTAAAATTCCCACTGCAGCCACTAGCACAGCTTGCCGCACTGTCCCCAATACTTAGTTGTTATTGAAAACGCTGGGGGGCGTTTTTTTTCCGTCTTCAACTTTTGGTATTGCGGTCAACCAAAACAGAAAACAAAAACGCACAGAAAACGACACCAGTTGGGACCAAAACAGAAAACAAACAAAGGGGGCCAAAAACGGGGGAACAAAAAAAACGATGAGCAACAACAGGGAAAACAAACAAAAAAACGGCGCGGGGAATAAAGCTGCCACCCACACACCAGACACAACCAGCAGCGCAAATCCAACCACAGCCTCGACTGCATCCCGCTCTCGGACCCCCGTGCCCGGTGCCGCCCGGGCAATGCGCCCGGGACCAAAACAACTTACAGAAAAGCACCCCATCGCACGAAAGCGCCAACAAGTGCCAACCCCTTCGGCAGAGCCGATGAGAACATTTTCCCAAGAGGGCCATCGAAAGGAATGGTCGAGCGGCGCCAAGAAAATGAGCACGCAGCGCGCGAGAAGGAAAGAGCGCCCACGAATCGGGAGCATGCAAGACGAACAGCTAGTTCAAGCCGCAAGAACGGCGATTCCACTGACGCGAGAGACGACGAAGCCAACGCGGCACCCGTCTCCATGTGCCTGCACAGACACGCTGGCATGGGATGCGCCGCCAGTGCGGCTGCCCATAAATCTACCCCACCAGAACAGCAGGATGGCAGACAAGATGACCAAATAGCACGCGCACCCGCCACCCGCCTAGAGAAGCGGGCAGACTCAGCGCCTGGTTTTCAAGCAACCCGTCGCCCGGCTCTCGGCGTCGTCCGCCTCGGGCCCGCCGCGGCCGCCCGAGCCGGAACCGCGGCCATGCGTGCTCGCCAAATCCGCCTGCGACGCTGGAAGCCCCCCGCCAAGTAGACGAAGAAACCCGCTCCATGCAGGAGTCGCGGACGAGCGCGCCCCCGCATGCGCCCGCGCGACCGCCCCCCGAGCAGCGCGGGGCACGCGCGCTTTCGGCCCGCCAATGTCGATCGCGACGACGCGCTGGCCGCCGCTGCTTTCCGCGCCAACTCCGGCAAAATCGCCGATGAGCCGCGCGGCGCGACGGTTGTTGCGCCCTCCCCGGCGCCGGCGCAAATGCTCTTCGGCGGGGGCAGGAGCGCGACTCGCGCAGTGTGCCAGGGATGCCGCGCCTCGAGAACTGCCCCACAAAATGTTCAGCTCCCCCGGGGCCCGCGCCGAGCCGCAGCCGCAGCGGCGCGGGCGGGCGCGCCGGATGCCGCTGCGTAGCGCAATACAGCGCGAACTTGAGCCAGAAAAACATGGAAACCGGCTCGCACGCGCGCGGCCGCGCACGCGCGCGCGCCTGCGCGGAGCGCAGCAAACGCCGATCGCCTGCTTGCGCGGCAGCCGCGCAGCGCAATCCGCGTGCTCTGCAGAGGACAACTGATCGCGCCGAAAAGGGGCCACCTCTGACGTCGCCTCAGAGCCGCAATCCGCGAGCAAAGGATCAAGCAAATCACTGCGCGGCACGCGACGCATGCGCGGCGCGCCGCTGCAACGGCACCCGCGTCGGAATCCAGAAACCGAAGCCAGGCGCTCCATGAAATAAGGGCGACGCCCTTGTCCGCATCCGCGAACGAGCCCGCCGGGCGTCGAGGGCCCATCACGCCGCGCCGCGGCGCT
The DNA here is from genome assembly GCA_963575745.1 of Prorocentrum cordatum. Lineage (NCBI taxonomy): Eukaryota > Dinophyceae > Prorocentrales > Prorocentraceae > Prorocentrum > Prorocentrum cordatum. The sequence goes on along the minus strand of CAUYUJ010022303.1, from coordinate 47,730 downwards.
CGGGCACGGCGCCGCGCGCGCGCGGGAAGCCTCGGAACTCTAAATTAAGGCAGCGAGCGAATCGAATCGCAGCTGCGATTAGGTTTGAGGACGTAGACACCCTCGACAAAAGTCCCAGGCCGATGCCGGGCCTCCCGCCACTCGACGCGAAGGTGGCCCACCCCGCGCCGCGGCTTCGCAGTCTCGACAACTACCTATTTGCATGGCCGAGCGCCTTCGGCTTGCCCTGCGCCGTCCAGGACCTCCGCGCAGCGCTCGCAGCTCCTCCTGAATCCAAACTCGGGCCGCGCGTCCAAGTTCTCCAGGATTGCGCGCGGCGAGGACTTCTTCACGCTCCGCCAGACGAAAGCCGCCAGCGCCGAGATCGCATCCTGGTCAACAGGCTCGGCGATCGGCCTGCCAGTCGCAGGCGCGACAGGCGTGACCGCTGAGGCCTGGCCCGAGCCTGGCCCGAGCAAGGCGCCGCTTCATCGCCGCCGAGGCTCGCGCTGCGAGCGACGCTCGGGCGCCGGCACGGCCTGCGTCGAGCTCCCACTGGGCCGCGCTGCCGCAGCGGGGGCGCGGGCCGCCGGCGTCGGCTCGGGTTCCGGGCGCGTCGCTGCTGCGTCGGCGCCATTGGGCCGCCCCGCCGCCGCCGCGCCGCCGTTCGAGGCGATGGCGTCCATGATCTCTAGGGCGATAGCAGAATTCAGTTCGTCCTTCTGCTTGGCCAACTCACGAGGGCGGGCGCTTGGCCCTGAATCTTTTCCGACAGGTCATGGAGCCACGGCGCCGCCCTGGCGGCGACGGGCGCGGAGTCCGCAAGATTGCGAGGGCGGTTCCTTCGACCAGGCGCGCCCTTGCAATCCTGCTTGTCGCTGCAGTTGCGCCCCAGCTGCACGTTGAGCGCAAGCCGCTCGTTGACGACGCATCTGAACCGCAAGACCGCCGCGCCCGAAAAATCGCACCAGCCGCGCTGGTGAAGCCCGGGCCCCGCGCGCCATCCGGGGCGAAGTCCTCGCCCTTGGCGAGTTGCGCCCAGACGAGCTCACAGACGAGCCACGTCGAATGTCTCCGCCATTGCTGGATCTCGTTTCCGATCATGGCCACGGTGTGCTGGAACTTCGGGACCGCGGACACGAACTCGTTTTCGGGGCTAGAGTGGTCGATGAGGGTCCGCTGCGCCACCTTGCACAGCGCCGCCTCCAAGGCGACGCCGTCGTCGTCGTGCCGCGTTTCTTGCGGGGCGCTGGCGTCCCAGAGCTGCTCCTTTATTGCGTGTAACTTCGCGCTCGTCAGCCAGCTTGCCTCGCCCTGCTCGCGCGGCGGGGCTTCCTGGAGCGCCCGCTCGCGAGGCGCGCGCGCCTTGCTGATGCGGGCGGTGGCCCCGCTGCAGTCCTGGCGGCGGGCGGCCAAGACATCGCCGCGCCATCGAGGCCCCTGCACCCCGCCCCCTCAATGACTTCAAACTGCGAGCGTCCGCCCCCCAAGATCAGCTTGCAAAATCCCTCCAGGCCCTGAAGATCGGCGGGCGAGATCCCTGTTGGCGCCCGTGATCGGCGGGCACTGCCCCTCTGAGCACCGAAAACCGGCGGGCGAGATCCCTCCAGGCCCCGAAGATCGGTGGCCAGATCCCTCGCGGCCCCCAACATCGGTGGACAATGCCCCTTTTGGCCCCCTAAGATCGGTGAGCGAGACCCCTCTTTGTGGCCCCAAGATCGGCGGGCGAGGCCCACGTGGGCTCCAGCCCCGAAAAGTCGGGGGCGCGTTCCCTCCTGCCCGAGATCGGCGGGCAAAGTCCTTCTTAGCCCCCGAGATCGGCGGGCAAAGTCCCCCTCGGCCCGGCGCGCCCGACGCTCCCGCCAGCGCGACCGAACGCACTGCGACGCCAGACCCCCAGGCGCACGCATTCCCTCCCAGGCCCCCCCACAAGCGGCACAAACATTTGCGCGCCGTCGGTCGGCCGTGGAACACGTTGGGGTTGGGAACGTCTGGTTAACCTAAAGGATCTTTTAACCTCCCCGAAATGATGGGAGCATTTTTTCTGCACGGGCGCATTGGCGGATTGGGGCCACACCAACATTTGGAACATAATGATTCCCACTCCTCCTCCTCCTCCTCCTCCTCCTCCTCCTCCTCCTCTCCCTCCTCTTCCTCCTCCTCATGCTCCTTCTGCTCCTCAACCTCCTCCTCCTCCTCCTCCTCCCCCCCTCCCCCTTCTCCTCCTCCACCTCCTCCTCCTCCTTCTCCTCCGCCCCCCCCCCCAGTCGCTCTCCTCTTCCGACCTATTATCCTCATCTTCCTTCTCCTTGCGCGCGCGGGCGGAACAGGAGACGCCCATCGCGCGGGGGGGCGAGGGGGGCGACGAGGAGGGGTTGGGCGACGAGGGGGAGGGCGAGTTCAATTGCCAACCGAGGGCTTAGGGCGGGGGGCGGCCCGGGCACCAGTAAAGGCCCTTTCAAGTCAGCGTCGATGCCAGCGCTGCCACCGCCGCCCCTCAGCCAGCGACGCGACGTCAATGGGCCCCGACATCGCTCGCGCGAAGCACTCGGACTTGCCCGCGACCGCAGCGTCCAGATCGGGGCGGACGGGCATGATGCGTTTGATCCACTCACCAGCGAGCTCCCCGCTGCAGCCGCGCAGTCCGGCGCGCTCGCCGCTCGAGGACGCGTCGCAGCTGTCGCGGCGCGCGGGCCCCGCGCCCTTCTCCCCCTCATTGCCCCGAGCCATGAGCTTCCGGGGGGGCGAGCCACCCTCGCCAATCCGCGCGGCTCGTATGAAGGGGCCCTGGGACACGCAAGCGAATACGCACACAAATAAAATAATTCGCAATATGTTCCCATATCTTCTGGGTTTGCGTCTTCCCCCCCACTTCCCATATCTTCCCATATTTCCCTGGGGGTCGACGATTCACTGTGTCTTTGTGTGTGTGTGTGTGTGCGTGCGTGTGTGTGTGTGCATTTCCCTCCTGACCCTTCCCCCGACGCTAAAGTCGGGCCTGTCCCCCTACAGGGGGATTTTCGAGGACAAATGATAAATGCTCCAAAACTAATAATAAAGCAAATAATTCAAAAACAATATGGGGACTATTTTTTAAAACATATGTTTTGACCTTTTGGGTGCATTTTGGGGGTAATTTATTTTTCGTCGAAAATCCCCCTGCAGTGGGGGCGCGCCCGACATGGCCCGACGCGCGCGCGCGCCGCGCCCGCTGGCGGGGTCGCCCGCTTTTGCGCCGCGCGGCACCTGGAGCTTCGTCGGCGGGAGCGCCCCCGGCAGGCGGGGCCCCCACCGTCGAGGGCCTGCCGGGCCAGGCCAGCGCCAGCGCGATCTTCGCGCCAGGGAGGGCTAACGTTAAAGTCGGGCTGGTCCCCCTACAATTGGCAAAGGGATTTTCGACGAAAAATGAAAAAATAGCCCCAACAAAAAAAACTCCAGAAATAAGGCAAAACTGGTATGGAGACTATTTTGTTAGTATTGGTTCACCCTTTTCGGGTATTTGGGCTGTATCTTTATTTTTCGTCGAGAATCCCCCTGCAGGGGGACACGCCCGACATGGGGCTAACGTAGAGGACGCGCACATGTCCACCAGAAACACCGCCTCCACATTTAGGCTTCCACGCCTCCGAGCGTTGCTTGATGACGGCCGCCGGCGCCCGATCGAGGAACCGCACTCGTTCATCCGCGTCCACCAGCGCGGGCAACTCCTGCTGCGTGAGGAAGCCCTTCGGCGAGCGGCCCTCGATCCCCGCCAGCGCCCGCAAAACGCCGGTGAACCGGGCCTCGAAATCAAGAAGAGTGGCGCCGCCGCGGGCCGCCCTGACGTTGTAGAGGGCCGCGAAGGCCGCGTGGCTCATCTCGTACATATTTTCGGGAGTGACGCCCTGCTGGACGCGGCGCTCCGCCACAAACCGCAATGTGTCACTGCAGGGATCCGCCGCGGCTTGCAGGCCTGGCTGTGCAGCAGCGCTTCTGCTCGAGGCGCGAGCGGCTGCGATGAGCTCCAGAGACCGCGCCCTGTCGGGGGTCGCCTGCGGGGGTTCCATAGCGGCGCGCGCGCCAGCAGGCGCCTCGGGCGCGCGCCAGAGGGCCACTGCGCTTTGCACCGCGCAGCGGTGGCGGATAAGAGGCGGGATAATTCGGGGAAGGTAGAAGGGGAAGAGGACATGTTGAGGGGGTTGGATACTGCCGGCCATGACGCGCTAATCCCACCCGCCCCTCGGGCCGAGGTGGTCTAGCGATCGATTTCTTTCTTCATCCAAAACCCTGTCCTTTGGGGGGAGGGCCCCTAAGGAATGTTCGGAAGGGGCCGCGAAGTGCCAAAGAGTCGCTTTTCGCCCAAGATGGTTCCAAAAGTGCCCCCCAAGCTCCGACGGCTCCGATGGCCTCCTAGATGGCTTCATGGTGCCGGATGGTTCAGGGCGGCCTCCATCATGCCTCGAATCGCGTCCGAGGGCGCCACGGGGTGGCTTCGACGGCCCGCGCCGCCTCCCAAGAACCCCCCCAGAGCGACAAGGGAACAACGGAGGGATGAGGGGTGCGAGCGCGGAAGCAGTGCACGAGGAAGCGGAGGCAGGACTGAAGAGGCACTCCTTCTGCACGTGGCGCTCCCCAAGCTCCCGCCTTGGGCGGCGGGCGGCTCGCCGAGCGCCCGACACCCGGCCCCGCGCCGCCTGAGCCCGAACAGGGCGAGGTGGAACTCTTGCAGGCCCGAGCGCAGCAGCTGGGAGGCCCTCTGCAGGATGGGCGCCCGCGCCGCGGAAGCATAGTTCCATATTAATTCTCAAGATGTTATCTCGCTGGTGCGCCTCGGTGTAGCCCCGAAGGCTTTCCATCGGACTCGTGTCGTTTTCCCGTGCTCCATCGCCTCCGCTTCATCCAGCGTCGCAGGGCCAGCGCGGGGCACGGCCCGGTGGCGCGCGCGGACCGGCCGCCGCGGCCCTCTGCTGAGAGTCGCGGGCGCGCGGTGCGGAAGCCATTCCGAGCCACTCCGCGAGCGCTGCTGCACCGCCGTGCGCGGCCGACTCTGCCAGGTCGTACTTGTCGGAGACCAGCGCTGCCCTGCAAAGCGCCCTCCGGCCGATCGTCATCGGGCTTGCGCTCGACCCTCCTGCGCCCCCGGCGCAGCGCGCCAGGCGCTTTGCGTTCAGTCGGGCCTGTCCCCCGACAGGGGGATTTTCGACGAAAAATAAAAAATACCCCAAGAATAGTCAAACAATAATCCAAAAATGATCTGGGGACTATCTTTGGGTTATGTTTGACCTTTTTGGCATTTTTCCCCACATGTTTCGTGGGGTTATGTTTTTTCCCTGCCGCGCCGCACCCGCGTCTCACCTCCTCCCCTCCTCCCTCTTCTTCTTCCTCTCCTCACCCACAGCGCAGCACAGCACAGCACAGCACAGCACAGCTCAACGCAGCACAGCACAGCACAGCACAGCGCAGCACAGGACAGCACAGCTCCCAGGGCGTGGCAGACGTGGCATTTCCTCGACGCCACAGGGGGTGCGCTGAGGGTGGGGGCCCTATGCGTTGCAGCCAACGCATAGGAGGAGCACAGCAAGCACAGCACAGCACAGCATAGCTCGACGCAGCACAGCACAGCACAGCACAGCGCAGCACAGCGCAGCACAGCACAGCACAGCACAGCTCAGCACAGCTCCCAGGGCGTGGCAGGCGTGGCATTTCCTCGACGCCACAGGGGGTGCGCTGAGGGTGGGGGCCCTATGCGTTGCAGCCAACGCATAGGAGGAGGAGGAGGAGGAGGAGGAGGAGGAGGAGGAGGAGGAGGAGGAGGACGGAAAGGTGGGGCAGCAGCAACGGCAGCAGCAGCAGCAGCAGCAGCTGCATAGCAGACGCAGCAGCAGCAGAAGCAGCAGCAGCAGCAGACGCAGCAGCAGGAGGAGGACACCGAGGAGGAGAAGGAGGAGCAGCAGCAGAAGCACCGATGGTACACATGGGAAATCAAATAGGTATGTGGGGTTCCTCGGTAGCATAATTGGGTTTTTTTATTTTTCGTCGAAAATCCCCCTGTGGGGGGACACGCCCGACTTACGCTTTGCGAGCTGCGCCCGGGGGGCCGCAGCTCGCGGCGCTGCCCCTCGGGCAAAACGCCCCGCGGCCCCCGCGGGGGCGCCGCCACAAGTCTCGCGCGCAGGGGCGCCGAGACTCCTCCTCCTCCTCCTCCTCCTCCTCCTCTTCCTCCTCCTCCTTCTCCTCCGCCTCGCCCCCCATCTCTGGGGGCCAGCCTGCCTGGGGCCTCCCCTGGGGCCCTCTTCGGGGACCTCCCTGGGGGGGTCCTGATTTTGGAAGAAAAATGAAAAATTCTCAAAAAATGCTCCAAAGATGCCCCAAGATACTCAAACAAATAGTCCCCGGACTATTTTTTGACTATTTTTGAATATTCCCCGTGTAGAGGGACAGGCCCGACTCAAGTGTAGGAGCCCTTCGTGGCGCTCCACCGCTTCCCTCCGCGGGCGAGGTTCAAGCGTGTATACCTCGCCCCCGTAGATTGGGTCGACTATGGCCAAGGCGACCGCCCTGGAATCTCAGAACAACTTCCCGCGAATCTCAGCACATTTCCCGAATCCTATAGCAATTTTCCAGCGCATATCGGACAAATCTTCGCGTCTTGAAAATCTCAAAAGGAAATCTAAAAAGAGATTCGAGTTTCAAACATCTCCCGTGGAATCTCAACCAAAAATCAACACTTCAAGAACGAAACTTCCCCCGGACAGTTTCCTGAGATTAGCCGGGTACAGAAGACTCGAGAGGCTTCCAACACACCTCTGACCCACGACACATGCCAGATGACGAAAAGCACTCGTTGACCTTTTGGAGGGTGTGGCCTCAGAGCTCGGGACAATGTGTACGCTCGACGCCATGCAGGCTCGGACCGAGGCTTGGAGGTTGGAGGGTGCATGAACGATGACCGGCAACAGAAGAGCGGAGATCGGTGGGAGTTCGAAGGTGGAACCTTGACGCGAGTGTGTTTGTACATGAAGGGGCCCTGGGACACACAAATAAGTACACACAAATAACCAGATCCCCCATATTTTCCCATACTTTGTCTGGGTTTCTGTCTTCCCCCTCACTTCCTAGATTTTCCCATATTTTCTAGGGAATCGCCAATGAATTGTGTCTGTGTGTTTCTTTCCCTCCTGGAGAGTGTTTCTACAGCTTTGCTCGCTGGGGGCCTCCTCCCCCCCGAGGCCGGGCTCGCCCTCCGGGGACTTCGTCGGAGAGCGTCCGAAGTTCGCGGGAGGTTCGAAGACGGAAGCTCGACGCGATTTTTTTTTTTTGGGGGGGGGGGCAGGTTTTAACACATAGGATGTTTAATACATTGGATGTTTAATACATGGTTAATGTATGAATAATTTTAGGCATGAACTCGTCGTTGTTTTTAATACTAAATCCCTGCATGTTCAATACATGTTCCGCACGCGGAGTATGTTAACAAAACGGCACTCTATTAGCTGCCGCTTAGCTGCCGCTCGAACGCATCGCTCGCACCGTCGCCGCTGGCCCAAAAAGTGTCGTAATTAGGGCCCGTATTGCTTCTTCGTCGTCATCGCCGTCGCCGCCGCCAGTCATCGTCGTCGCCGAGCCTCGGCCTGGCCGCAGAGGCTCGTCCCCCCATGAAGGCGAAGACGAGCTGAAACGTCCAGTCTCCTCCTCCTCCTCCTCCTCCTCCTCCTCCTCCTCCGCCTCCTCCGCCTCCTCCTCCTCCCCCTCCTCCTCCTTCTCCTCCTCCTCCTCCTCCTCCTCCTATCAAAACTTTCGCGGGCCCCATCCTCGCCGCGGCGCTTGAGGCTGCCTGGAAACGAATCTGGACGTGCGAGGTCCAAGACTCCGGGAGATCCGAAAGCCCGAGGCCGCCCCCCCTTGACGCTGGAAAGAAGACGGGAGGGAGTCCAACCGACACCCCCCTCTCCCTCCCTTTGAAAGGGGGGGTCCGAGCCCCCTCCCTTTGAAGGGGGGGGGACGGGGTCCACAATCGCCCCCCCCCTTGAAGGGGGAGGTCCGAAGACTCTCCTCTGCCCCCTTGGGGGGAGGGGCTGTGCGAGCACCCCCCTTTTCAATCAAAGGGGCATCCACTGGCGCTCTCTCTATATCATTAGGGGAACAAGAAGTGACGTAAGCATAAAAACTCGGAGGTCCGCGCGGACTTCTCGGATCCGCGCCAGTCCGCGCGGACCTCCGAGTTTTTATGCTTATGTCACTTTTTGTTCCCCTAATGATCTAGAAAGAGCGCCAGCGGGTGCCCCTCTGATTGAAAAGGGGGGGTGCTCGCACACCCCCCCCCCAAGGGGGGAGAGGAGAGTCTTCGGACCTCCCCCTTCAGGGGGGGGGGGGCGGTTGTGGACCCCGTCCCCCCCCCCCCCTGAAAGGAGGGGGTTCGGACCCCCCTTTCAACGGGAGGGAGAGGGGGGTGTCGGTTGGACTCCCTCCCGTCTGCTTTCCGGCGTCAAGGGGGGGCGGCACCTGCGCGCCAAGGCTCACACAGCGAAGAGCCGCAGCGCGTGCGCGCCTCGCGGTGCAGCGTGGCACCGTGCCTCGGTGTGCCTCCGCGGGCGGAGGGCTGGTGCTGAAAGCAGTGATGCAGCTTTCCCACAGAGGCCTCCTCCTCCTCCTCCTCCTCCTCCTCCGCCTCCGCCTCCTCCTCCTCCTCCTCTCTCCTCCTCCTCCTCCTCCTCCTCCTCCCCTCCTCCTCCTCCTCCTCCTCCTCTCCTCCTCCTCCTCCTCCTCCTCCTCCTCCTCCTCTCCTCCTCCTCCTCCTCCTCCTCCTCCTCTTGTTCCGCCTCCTCCTCCTCCTCCTCCTCCTCCTCCTCCTCGCGCCAGCCGCAGGGTGGGTGGGCACAAACACAGAATTACCCCGGCGAGGCACCCTGATAGCAACTGAGGTGTGGAGATTTCCGGATTTCCCAGAGATGCAAAAAAACGATGAGGATGATCCTGTTGATGACGACGATGATGATGCTGATGATGATGATGGTGGTAGTGTTGATGATGATGATGATGATGATGATGATGATGATGATGATGATGATGATGATGATGGTGGTGATGACGATGATGATGATGATGATGATGCTGATGCTGATGCTGCTGCTGCTGCTGATGATGATGATGATGATGCAGATGATGGTAATGAACATATTCCATGGTCCCCTCTGAACCCCTGAAGTGGAACATTCGACATTTCCCTTTTTCTTGGGGGGGGGATAGGCGACGAAATCTCGCATGTTCCCCCTTCATATCAAGCCTCATCTAACTCCTCCGACACACTCATTGATTTGACTGTTCCAGCCCGTCCCGCTTGCCTGCTGCAGCTAATGTCCAGACACTTCCGCTCTAGCTGCAGCGCTTCGCCTCGTCAAAAGATTCGAATTCCTATGTTTCTGTATCAGATTATCTAGATCCTAGCTATCTCACCGCTGGGAAAACCACGGGATAACCACGGGGCAACCGTGGGGCAACCACAGGACCCTATCAACAAACAATCGAAGCACCACTGGGACGCTATCGACGATGGCCCATCGAATGTGAATCAGTCGGGACACCCTCGAGAAAGCATTGAACACCAATCGAAGCATAACTAGTCGGGACCTCATCGAAAAAAAGTCGGGGAGCCGTCGGGACATCATCGAACATGAATCGAGACACCATGGAACATCAAGTGGACACCGTCGGAGAATCATCGAAACCGAATTCCGACACCATCGGCAGTCAATCGACCAATACTAGAGCAAAGTCAATCAAGACACCTTCGGGACTGCATCGGGACACCATCGAACATCAATCAGGGCAGCCGCAAGACAACCGCGGGACAGCTGCGGGGGAACGCGGCGGACCACGTCCCGCAGGCCAACGGTGGATGGGGGGGGAACGCGGCGGGCAGGGTTGGGGGGTAAGGTGGGAGGGGGGGAGCGAAATTGCAGAGATTTGCCGACTAAAGGAGAGAATCTCGCGCAATTTCACCTTCGCCCGCACGCGCGACGCGAACCGAAATCCAATTGCCCAGTAAGTGGCGCTCGGCTTAACTTCGGTACCCCCCCCCAGCCTTCCATGAAGAGAGGGCCCCCCCCCTGCATTTCTCATAACTGCAAAGGGTTGGGCCCCGCGCTAGGCTTCTTTTTTCCTTCTCCTGCGTGTACACCGTACTCCACACGCGCTAGTGGCTGCAACGTACACATACTTATACCATCACTATGTGGAGCATGTCTCCAAAGCGGTAGCCACAGGGGGAACTGTCGACACCACCTGCGAACCAAGACAGGAACACCAGTAGCCTCGAGTGAAGGGAAAAGAGGGGGAGGAGTACGAGGAGTACGAGGAGGAGGAGGAGGCGGAGAAGGAGGAGGAGGAGGAGGAGGAGGAGGAGGAGGAGAAGGAGGAGGAGGAGGAGGCGGAGGGGGAAAGGGAGAGCTCTGGCAGGTCTGGAACCTCTAGTGTGGGGGGCGGGGCCGAAAAGGCCCAGCGCGAACGCCGCCCGCGCCGGCCCGCAAGACTCGTCAGCGAGTGGGCCAGAAAATCGCTGCTGCGCCGGCAGCCGCCGCACCCTCCCCCGTCCCCTGCTCGGAGGAGGGCCCGTCGAGGCCACGGCGGCTCTCCCGCTCGGCCCCCCATATCCGCTCCAAATGTCCGGCCCCCGCGCCCCTCCCGGGCCCCTCCCGGCGTTTGTCTTTTTCAGGGGCGCATCCGGCCGTGGCGAGGAGAAGCCTCCAGGAGGCCCAGGAGAGGGCGAGGAGCGCCAGGGAGGACCGCAGTCGTCTCGACGGGGCCTCCCCGCATCCCTACCCCCCCCTTCCCCCTGGCGAGAAAATGGTGTTGAGAGTTCGCGGTGCCGCTGCCGCGCGCCGCGGCGGCGGCCCGCCCGCCCTGCGGGGCGCTCCTCCTCCTCCTCCTCCTCCTCCTCCTCCTCCTCCTCCTCCTCCTCCTCCTCCTCCTCCTCCTCCTCCTCCTCCTCCTCCCCCTCCCCCTCCTCCTCGTCCTGCGGGGCGCTCACGACACCGTGAGGATCTTCATGAGCGTCGAGCTGCCTGGGCACTCCTCCTTGGTTCCGTGCACGGCCACGACGGAGTCCCCCGCCGAGACGAGGCCCCACTCTTTCGCCTGCTTCAGCGCCTTTCAAGGGGCCCAAGGACACACAAATAAATACACACAAATAACATGATTCCCCATATTTTCCCATATTTTCTGGGTCTTTGTCTTCCCGCCCAGGTCCCATATTTTCCTATATTTTCTTGGGGGTCGACGATTCATTGTGTCTGTGTGTTTCTTCCCCTCCTGAGCCTTGGCGATGACGGAGTCGGTGCCGACGAAGGAGGCGGTCAGCATCGGGATGACGCCGCGGCTGAGGTACAGGTGGCGCTGGGTGGTCTCGCTGGCGGTGATGGCGAGAATCTGGGCCTTCGGGCGGTACTTGGCCAGCATCACCGCGGTGGAGCCCGTCTCGGTGAGCGCGACGATGAGCTTGCAGTCGCTGTCGATCGCGGTCTTCACGGCGGAGGAGCACACGCCCTCCACGGGGCTCATGGGCCCCTTCTGCAGCACCTGCATGCGGGTGCTGAGGTACATGCCCGCGTAGTCGAGGATCCCCTCCGTCGTCTGGCAGATCTTGCGCATGATAGTCACCGACTCCAGGGGGTAGCCGCCGGCGGCCGTCTCACCCGACAGCATGACGCAGTCGCTGCCGTCGAGGACCGCGTTGGCCACGTCACTGGCCTCGGCACGTGTCGGCCTCGGAGCCCCGCACATGGACTCCAGCATCTGCGTGGCGGTGATCACTGGCTTGCCCGCCAGGTTGCACTTGGTGATCATCATCTTCTGCGCGACGAAGACATTTTCAGGGGGGATCTCCATGCCCAGGTCGCCGCGGGCCACCATGATGCCGTCGGAGCAGGCAACGATCTCGTCGAAGTTCGCGACCCCAGCCTCGTTCTCGATCTTCGGAATGATGTGGATGCTGCGCCCCCTCATGCCGAGGGTGTCCCTGATGAACTTCACGTCGGCGGCGCTCTGGACGAACGACGCGAAGACCATGTCGACGCCCTGCGGGATGCCGAAGTTCACGAGATCATTGATGTCCTTCTCCTGCAGCACTGGAAGCTCGACCTGGATGCCCGGCAGGTTGCAGTTCTTGCGCTCGCCCAGGGAACAGTCGTTCATGACCTCGGTGATGACGTGGTCGTCGCCGACCGTCTTCACCTTCAGCGACAGGGAGCCGTCCGCGCAGAGGATGATGTTGCCGGGCTTGACCGACTTGCACAGCATCGGGTAGCTGAGCGCGAAGCAGGTGTTGTCGCCCTTGAAGTCGTAGTCGGTCACCAGCTTCAGGTCCTGCCCCTTGGTGAGCTTGATCTTGCCCCCCTCCTTGAAGAAGCCCGTGCGGATCTCGGGCCCCTTGGTGTCGAGCGCGATCGCGACCGGCTTGCCCGCGATCTTGGAGGCCTCGCGGATGCGTGCCACCATGGCGCCGTGGGTCTCATGGTCGCCATGGGAGAAGTTCATGCGCGCGACGTCCATGCCCGCCTTCAGCAGGCTCACGATGGCCTCAGGGCTGGACTGGTTCGGGCCCATGGTGCAGACGATCTTGCACTTGCGCTGGAGGCTCTCCTGGACCTCGTCGAGCTTGCAGTACTTCGCCATGTCCAGCTCGCCCATCGGCTGGATGTGAGCCTGGCCCCATCCGGTCGCCATGATGGCCTCGGGTGCCTCTTGGAGCTGGGGGAGAGCGGCGAGGCCTGGATGGGCAGAGCCAAACGGCTGCGCAGGAATAGGTGCAGGAGGAGATATCTACAGAGGAGGAGCATACGGAGGAGGAGGAGGAGGAGGAGGAGGAGGAGGAGGAGAGCGGCGACCCCGTCAGGAGTCCTCTCCCCGATGCCCGCATCCCGCCTGGAGGAACAGGATGAGCAGGAGAACGAGCATGTGAACGATAACGAGTGCGCGGACGAGGACGAGGACGACGGATTCCAGAGGCCTCTGGAGGCTTACACAGGCCCGACCACATCAACTGGATCCTCGATCCTTGATTCTCGATGCTCGATGTTCGGTCCCTGCTCGTCGACAGCGACGAACGAAGACGACGCCCGACGAGTGAACGAAGAACGACAAACGAGCGAAGAACGACGACCACGACGACGACGATGGGCAACGAACAGGGAGCAAGAAGACGCAGACGAGCGACGGCCACGACGACGGCGGGCTACGACGACCGACGACGACGAGCGAACGACGAGCGAACGACGAACGACAGCCGCGGTGGCCACGACGGCCACGACGACGACGTGCGAAGGGCACGGAGCGCACGACGACGAGCGGCGAACCGCGGACGGCGCACGACAACCAGCAACCGACGGACGGCGGCGAGCGAGGACGACGAGCGAGGACGACAACCGACGAACGACGGCTGGGGGGCAAAGAAGCACCCCTCTGCTCCCGCTGACCGATGGACGACGACGGCAAACGACGAAGGACGAAGGACGCACGACGCACGACGACGAACGACGAACGACGCACGACGCACGACGACGAACGACGAACGACGAACGAGGAACGACGATCGAGGAACGATGACGCACGACGAACGACAAACGACGAACGACGACGGACGCACGACGAACGACAACGAACGACGCACGACCCACGACGAACGACAAACGACGCACGACGACGCACGACGAACGACGAACGAGGAACGCCGACGAACGACGAACGACGAAGGACGCACGACGCACGACGAACGACGACGGGCCGGCGGCAGCGACGGCCAGCGGCGGCCAGTGGCCGGCGGCGGCGCCTGCCGAACACCTCGGGCAGGCAGGCCGCGAGAGGCGGCGCGAGAAGGAGCGCCCGCAGCGCCGCCGGCATCCGCGGCAAAGGGGGGGAGGGGCTCCTCCTCCTCCTCCTCCTCCTCCTCCTCCTCCTCCGCCTCCTCCTCTCGATTTCCTGATTTCCCGACGGCATTGGTGTTCTCCGAACGCTGCCGCTTATCTCCTCCTCCTCCTCCTCCTCCTCCCCCTCCTCCTCCGCCTCTTTCTCCCCGTCCCGATTTCTGGATTTCCTGACGACATTGGTGTTTCACGAAGGCTACCGCTTCCGCCGGGGCTAGCCAAAAGCCAGCCTTGGGGAACATGCTCTAAAAATAAGAAGACGGTAAAAGTAGACAGACAGAGAGGAGGAGGAGGAGGACGATGAGGATGAGGAGGATGATACAGGAGAGGCATCACATCAAAATCCTGAATAACCTCGAGGGGGGTAGCAAAAGGAGGGGTGGCTGCTGCAGCTGTTGTGGTAGAAGCGCGGCGACAGAGTGTGGTGTCTGGGCCCAGGTGCCCTGGGGCCCTTTGCTGGGTCCTCCCCCATTCGAGTCAACCAGCCCCATTGGGCTGGCGCCTTAAGGGGCGTTCTGGGTCCCCCTCCGCAGAGGTGCCCAACCTGACAAAGGGTGGAGGGGGAGCTGGTTGACCTGCGACGGCAGGGGTAGAGTGGTGGGTGCTCTGGTGGCCGCGTAGGCCCCCTGATGGCTGCAAGGTAAGTTGCACCGGTGCAACTCTTGCAGCAAAGTGTGGAGGTGGGGGCCGGTGAGGTGGAGGTGAAAAGGGAGCCACGGCGGAAAGCGGCTGGAGGTGGTGGTGGCTGCGCACGGGTCAGTGCGGTCGCTGCGTGTCGGCGGCTTGCCCTAGCCACGCTCACCGCGTCGGATGGCCCAAGGGCTTCTCCCTCTGCTCATAGGAAGCCCCCGAGGGCGTCCCCGAAGCCAAAGGCGGGGTCCACCGCCTGCAAGCAGGCGCAGGGTTCCCAGCACTTTGGCCTCGGGGCCGCCGTGGGAGTCTCCACCGAGCGCGAGGGAGGTTTGGGCCATCCTGGCGGTGGCAGGTGCCACTGGCTGTGGACGGTGACCGGCCACACTCGCCAAGCGGGAATGCAGAAGGGCCTCTCCCCCTGCACACAGGAAGTACCCCGAAGTGACCCCCATCCCCGCGACTGGTACCCCCCCTTGCAAACAGGAGTACGTAGGGTACCGAAGCCGCGGAGGTGGGGGCCACTTGGGGGATTTCCACCGTGCTCGAGCGAGGTTTCTGCCTTCCGTAAGGCGGCGGCACGGTGGCAGTTGGGGGGACGTACCCCCCCCCCGCACACACACACACACGAAATCTCCTTCCCCGCCCCACATCTATTGGCGTGGGCAGGCGACCGAAGATCGCGACTGCACGTCGCAGCTCGAGGTTGGAGGTGAAAGTGCACGGGTGGGGGCAGCTACTTGTAGCTGCCCAGGTTCTTGTGACTGCCTTATTCCTGGATGCAAGGCGCTGTTGGTTGCCGCCGCGGCAATCCTGGCCCTTGCCAAGACGGCCTGCGGTGAGATCCTGCCCTCACCACCGTGAACGCCCCACCCATTCCGCCGCCACAGGAGTGGGGGTGAAGAAGGTTAGTGGGATGCAGCAGGGGGAACAGGCACGAGAAGGAAGCTGGGAGGGAGGGAAGGTTGGAGGCTGGCGCACGCGTCGGCTGCGGCAGCACAACTTGTGGGTGAGAGTGCCCTTGGGGGACCCACTTCTAGCACACCTTCTACTGATGCCGTTAACGTCTGCCGAAGCACTGCGTGACTCGTCGGATGATCTAGCACAGCCGTGTGAATGAGATAACCTCTCGGGGACCCAGAGCATAGCACTGCATGCTCCTGACACAGTCGTCGCTGGTTGGGCCTGAGGAGCCGCTAGCTGCTGCTGCTGGATGTGGGTATGGAGATGGTACGGCCAGCTGTGCTGCTCCCGGTCGCGTAGGTGAGTGCGTGCTGTTGGGTTTTGGGTAAGAGAATAGTGGCGAGGTAAGGTGTCGGGAGGTAGCAGCTGACGTAGGAGACAGTCTGTAATGGTGCAACTTGGAGATGACGTGCATGCTGAGGAGGTAGGCGCACAAACGGGCCGCTGTAAGGACGGTCCCGTCGAGAGGCGTTAGCCTCATGGTTGTTGGCAATCAGGGGGGATTTCCTGATTTGCCGTAAGAGCGTCAGACTTGTGGGCATGGCGGTATTGCTTGCACTCGACTTCCAAAGGTGGCCAGGGGGCGGAGGCGTCATCAATTTGGGTATGTTCGTATGTGCCCTGGCTGTGGGTCTGGTTGGTTCCGTGCTGGCACTTAGCTGGTATGATCGCCGTCGGCTGGTGATCGCCTGCGGTCGTAAGCCTACACATGTCGGTTTCGCCCGTGAGGCTCTCCGTCGGCTGGGTCTGGTTGTCGGCGTCTCCCGTTGCCCGAACGGCCATCGTGGTCTGGTCGATGCTGCTGAACTTGACGAGATCTGCTGTTGACTCGGTCACGGCTTGTTTGCTTGTGGTCTGCTTCTGCAGAGCTGGGTGCTCTGCCATCTGTGCCCACTTACTGCGTACTGGTGGCTACTTGGTCTGGTTGCACTCTTCTGACGGTGTCGGATGCGCTCGGTTTTGCGGGTCCGTCGGTTGCTCTGTCTCTGGGAGGTCGGTTCGTTGGTCGGGAAGCGTCGCAATGTTGGGGGTCCGCCGGGCTGGGTGCTTCCCGCTGCTGCACCCAATCTGCTGCTCTCTGTTGACGCGGTGCGCTGATGCATTCATGGCGCCTGGGGTCGGCGTGTCGCCTGAGTCGTCGCATGTCTTGAAGGTCAGCATCATCGCAAGCTGGTGGTTAGCAAGCTGGGCGAGGCGAGCCTGGCGTTCGGTCACGTGGAACATTCCCGCCTCATTTTGTCCCTCGCACGGGAAGCCATAGTTCAATGGCGCCCCCACGTAGTACATGACCTGATCGCACTCGAGCCGAATGTTGGGGCCTGCCGCTATGTCCAGATCGAAGGTGCTGCTCGTGTTGCTAATTTTCTCGAAGTAGTCTGAAATGGCCCTGTGGGACTGTATCTTGAAGTCCCTGGATTCACAGCTATGCTGGCTCGTGCTGATGCTGTTGGTCAAGCGCTCGATTTAGTCCTGGTGCCGCTCACTTACTCTGCTGCCCGATCTCATGTCTGGTGGTGTGGGTCCCGTAGGTAGTGGGGCCATCTCGAGCACCGTGCCTAAATCATGGATGCTACTGGCGCTGGCCTTTACCACCGGTTGTGCGGTCGAAGGCGTCGCTTTTGCATCGGTAGTGTCGCTGTCAGGTGCGGTTCCCATGCTTCTTGGCGGAGTCGCTGGCGGTGGCTTCGATGGTACCTGTTGCGCTTGATTGTATTCACATGTCTGGTTCAGCCTGTCCGTTGCGTGACCTCCTGCTTGGTCTGCGTTGTGCAGCTGGTTCGAATACTGTGGATAGGTCGGTGAAGGTGCCTTCTATCTTGGCCAACGTGCTGGTTCTAGGCGATTGATGCTGTCGATTGGCGTTGGTGGTGTAGCTATCGGCCTCGGTGTCCACGGGTCTTGTTCTGCTGGTGGAGCTGTCGTGTGGCTGCTGCTTGACTCCTCTTGGTGACCGTGCACGATACGGTGTGTAGCTCGTCGTGCTTGCGGTACGGTCTCCTCTTCCTTTTCCTCCTCCTCCTCCTCCTCCTCCTCCTCCTCATCCTCCTCTTCCTCGGGGCTGCTGCTGGTTGTGGTGCCGCACCGCTCCTTCAGGGGCAACGTTTAAGGAAGGAGGCGGACGGGGAGGGGGGGGAGAGGACGGGAAGGAAGGCGGGGAGCGGGGAGGGGAAGAGGACGGGGAAGGAGGGTGAGAGGGGAGGGATTGGAGCCAGGGGGTGGGGGGAGGGGGGGGGGACAAGCTAGGTGCGCTCGCGTCATATCTGACGTCCTACCCCTCCCTCCCATCCCTTACCAGGGCGCTGATTTTATCTATCCGCGGACGCGTGTCGTAGCGGACCTGTGGCTCCGCGCGCGCGTGCGTAGTGGGTGGTGGTGCACGTGCGTGCGTGCGTGCGTGCGTGCGTGTGTGCGTGGTGGTGTGGTGTGGTGCTGGTGCTGGTGCTGGTGCTGGTGCTGGTGCTCGTGCTGGTGGTGGTGCTGGTGCTGGTGGTGGTTGTGATGGTGGTGGTGGTGGTGGTGGTGGTGGTGGTGGTGGTGGTGCGGCGCGGTGGTGGCGGGCGGATGGGCGCGCGAGAAAGAGGCCCGCGCTGGGGCGAGAACGCCATCCTGAACGACGGAGGCCAAACACCGATCCGAAAATGAGGCCCACGCTGCAGCGGGAGCACGATTCGGAACGATTCGGGAGCAGAAATGAGGCTGGCGCCTCAGCGAGAGCATCATTTTGCCCGAAAATGACGCCGGCGCCTCAGCGAGAGTCGTTTCCCGGGATTTCCCGGGGATCCTGTGTAAAAAAACAATACGCGCAGGGTGCGCGGCCATCACCCGGACGCCATCAGGGGAAGAGGGAGAGTAGATTCATATTGAGTAATTGTAGAGGGAGGGAGGGAGGGAGGGAGGGAGGGAGGATCACGAGGTAGGGGTCTGTATGCCTGGATCCTTTTTGGGATCATCCTGGGAAGTCCTCGTCGCCGCGGCTCCATCCTCCTCAAGAAAACCTGGCCGGGAGGCGATCCCGGAGGTCCAGAGGGGGGAGCCGCCGCGCCCCCACCTCGCCGTTAAAGCTTTTTTTGAAGCCTCCCTTTCGCCACTCCGCCTGCTGGCAACCATGCTTCCACATGACAGGGGACAAGGGGCAGGAGGAGGAGGAGGCGGCCAGGGCGGGCAGGAATGCACGGCCCTGGATCCGTATCCGCCGCAATTTGGTTGAGATTCTCCGACTTGCAACTGTTTTGGAATTCTGCCCCAGATGATGCAGAAAAGTAGGGCAGAAATTTCCGCTTCAGCAAACGAGGGCGGACATGTCAGCAAACATGTGGCGCAGACAGCGGCGGCAAAACACACAGGGCGGATCTCGACATCAAAAAAGAGAGCTTGAGACAGAGGGCGGACCTTTCTGCCCCACTTGCGACATGCCCAAAAGCAAGGCGGATCTGGAGTCAGGGGAGGCAGCAGGACGGGCAGGAATTAGGGGAACAAAAAATGACATAAACATAAAAACTCGAGGGTCCGCGCGGATTTCTCGGATCGGCGCTGGGGACCCCCGGCGGCGCCTCCGGCGCCGCCACTGGCGCGCTCCGCGCGCCAGGGAGGGGGGTCCAGCGCCGATCCGGGAAATCCGCGCGGACCTCCGGGTTTTTATGTTTATGCCACTCTTTGTTCCCCTAGGAATGGACGGCCGCGCCCCGCAGAAGGACCGCGCCGGGACAGCCGCTTGCCCGGGGCCTGTGCCTAGAAGCAGGCGGCGCGGGCGCGCAGGGCAGGAGACGGCATTATTGAAGGGGCCCTGGGACACACAAATACATACACACAAATAAAGAGATTCCCCAATATCTTCCCATATTTTCTGGGCTTTCGTCTTCCCCCCCACTGCCCATGTTTTCCACTATTTTCTGCGGCATCGCCGATTCATTGTGTCTGTGTGTTCCTTCCCCTCCTGAAAGAAGCAGGCGGCGCGGGCGCGCAGGGCAGGAGGCGGCCTCATATATCCTGGGCGGGTCGCGCGTTTCAGCAGCCGCGGAGGGGCGAGGCAGGGTCGGACGTCTGCCGCCCTCACTGAAGGGGCCCCAGGACACGCAAGTAAACACACACAGATAAACAGATTCCCAACATTTTCCCATACTTTCGGGGTTTCTGTCTTCCCCCCCACTTCCCATATTATCCCGCATTTTCTCTGGGGAATCGAAGATTGATTGTGTCTGTGTGTTTTTCCCCTCCTGACTCATGCTGACTGGAGACGCGCAGGATGTCGATTCAGAAATGACATCGGGGGGAGTGTTGAAGACCAAGTTTTCTGCCGGTGGGAAAAAATTAAAGCAGGCGGCAAAAAAAAATCTGGACGGCGACGACAACGCCCACAAGCAGGCCCAGAACCCCACGGATCGGGTATCGCCCAGGCCTCTGCCGCGTGACGCCACCCCCGTGAATTTCTCAATCGCCATCCTACGATCGGGAACTTCTGCTGAGAGTGCCGCGGCGGTGGGGACGCGCCATGCCCTGCAAGCTGAAAGCGTGCCGCTCCGCTTCGCGGGGCGGGCGGCTGGGAAAGGCACGAGACGTTGGCGTTCGGGGTCCGGCGACCGGGACGTGGACGGCGTGTCGCGCCGCAGCGTGGTGGGCCAGAAGCGGCGGTGCGACAGGCTAGGCGCACGTTCCCGACCGTACACTGCACCGGGCACACGGGGGAATGGGACCTGGATGGCGTGTCGCGCCGCAGCGTGGTGGGCCAGATCTTGCGGTGCGACAGGCTAGGCGCACGTTCCCGACGGTACTGCACAGGGCACACGGGGGAATGGGACCTGGATGGCGTGTCGCGCCGCAGCGTGGTGGGCCAGATCTTGCGGTGCGACAGGCTAGGCGCAGGTTCCCGACCGTGCATCACACAAGTCACACTGGGGCGTCCTTTGGGGCTTCTGGAAAACCAAGAAACGTCCAAAGGTGCTGGGACTGGAGGCTGCCCTCGAGTGTCCTGGATGGGGTCTGCGCCATCTCGAAGCAGTCCAGGGAGGGATCTCGTGGTCGAGGGACTGTCTTGGGAACCACCGAGGTGACTGCAGATCTCCCCTGTCACCCCTGATCGGCATCAGGGGGGGAGCGGGATGCCGGTCCCCGCAGTGCCTGCAGGTGCCCCCGCCCCCGAGGCCGTGGGAGGGGAGGAGGGGGCGGAGGAGGAGAGGAGAAGGAGGAGGGGGCGGAGGAGGGAGGGGAGAGAGGATGAGGAGGAGGAACTCCACCTCCTCCCTCCTCTTCCTCCTCCTCCTCCTCCTCCTCCTCCTCCTGCTCCTCCCCTAATCGGCCGTAGAGGAGGGGCGACCGAAGCGGCTGCAGGACCCCCTGTCGCCCCCAAACAAGCGGAGTGGAGGCCTCGGAGCGGCCAGAGCCTCGATGGGGAAGGAGAAGCCTGCCGCCCTCCCCCTCCTCCTCCTCCTCCTCCATCCTCCTCCTCCTCCTCCTCTTCTTCCTCCTCCTCCTCCTCCTCCTCCTCCTCCTCCTCCTCCTCCTCCTCCTCCTCCTCCTCTGCCTCCTCCTCCTCCTCCTCCTCCTCTCTCCTCCTCCCCTCCTCTCTCCTCCTCCTCCTCCTCCTCCTCCTCCTCCTCCTCCTCCTCCGTCCCCTCCTTCCTCCTCCTCCTCCTCCTCCTCCTCCTCCTCCTCCTCCTCCTCCTCCTCCTCCTCCTCCTCCTCCTCCTCCTCCTCTCCTCCTCCTCCTCCTCCTCCTCCTCCTCCTCCTCCTCCTCCTCCTCCTCTCCTCCTCCCTCTCTCCTCCTCCTCCTCCTCCTCCTCCTCCTCCTCCTCCTCCTCCTGCTCCTCCTTCCTCCTCCTCCTCCCTCCTCCTCCTCCTCCTCCTCCTCCCCTCCTCCTCCTCCTCCTCCTCCTCCTCCTCCTCGCCTCCTCCTCCTCCTCCTCCTCCTCCTCCTCCTCCTCCCCTCCTCCTCCTCCTCCTCCTCCTCCTCCTCCTCCTCCTCCTCCTCCTCCTCCTCCTCTCCTCCTCCTCCTCCTCCTCCTCCCTCCTCCTCCGCCTCCCCTCCCCCTCCCCCTCCCCCTCCCCCTCCCCCTTCACTCCTCCCCTCCTCCTCCTCCTCCTCCTCCTCCTCCTCCTCCTCCTCCTCCTCCTCCTCCTCCTCCTCCTCCGCCTCCTCCTCCTCCTCCTCCTCCTCCTCCTCCTCCTCCTCCTCCTCATCCTCCTCCTCCCCCTTCTCCTCCTCCTCCTTCTCATCTTCTCCCTCCTCCCCGTCTTCGCAAAGACCTTCCCCGTCTCGATGAGGGAATGAAGGGAAGAAGCCTCGATGAGGGAAGGAAGAGATCAGAAGAGAAGGTCCCCCATGTCACCCCTCATCAGCCGCAGGGGAGAGGTCTTGAGAGCAACTCTGGGCCATCTCGGACGGGTCCTTGGATCGCTCTTGGGAGCTCCATGGGAACTCTGGAAGTCTCTTCCTTGGACCGCTCTTGGGAGCTCCGTGGGAACTGTCGCAGTCTTTTGGCAAACGTCGGAGTCTTGCAGGCGACTCGGGGCATCTCGGGGAGCTCTGTTGGGACTATCGGAGTCTCTTGGGAGGCTCTGGGGCATCTCGTTGGGGGCGTTTCGGGTTCGAGAGACGGCGAGAGAGTGCCGTGGCTCGAGGCACTCTCCTTGGGAGCTCCTCGGGAACCAACGGAGGCTCTTGGGAGACTCTGGGGCAGGTGGCAGTGGTCCTTGGAAGATTCTTGGCCCATTGGGGGGCCCTTCGGCCCCATTTCGAGCCCTCGTAGGGGGCCTTTCTGGAGCCTCTAGGGGCCCTCTTGGCCCATTTCGGGCCTTTCTTGGGTCGTCTCGGGGCCTCTTGGACCGTCCTGGGGCCATGTAGGGGGTCTCGGGCCGCCTTGGAGCGCGCTATGGTGCCTTGCGGGCCCTCGTGAGACTGTCTTGGGGGCCACCGGGGGTCCAATGAGGCTGTCTTGGGCTTCTCTCGGGCAGTCTTCGGGCCCTCCACCGGTGGGGCCGTCTTGGGGCACTTGGCGGGGCCTCCTGGATCGTCTTGGGGCGATCAAGGATGACCCTGGAGCCGCCTAGGGCCGCTCTTGGCCCGACACGGCGAGAACATGGAAAACCTTTCAAAACCAAGAAGGTTTTGAGCTTTTGGCCTCGGGGGACCGTCCGCGGGGTCCAGCTTGGCTGTTTCCGGAGGCACCTGGCCCGTAGTCGGGCCGTCTTGGGCTGTCACGGGGCTGCGTTCGGGTCCTCTTGGGCCGTCCTCGCGCGCTCTGGATCGGAGAGCGCGGAGGCGCTTCGGGCGCTCGTGGGTCAGTTCGCAACCCTTTCGCCCCTGTCGCACGCGCAACAACCAGAATTGTAGTACAGATTAGGACTGACCTGTGGACTACCGTCTACGAGTGCCAGAGTATTGGGGGTGCGCCTGCTGCTGCGCAGCGTTCCGGTGCGAACTGTGTGCTTGATGGTTGTGTCGGCGTCCAGGGCAGCGCCTGCAGCAGCAGCATCAGCAGCAGCAGCGGCAGCGGGTATGGCAACATCGGCAGTAGTCCAATAGCGAGTTGGAGCGGCGTGACCAGCAAAACGCGGCAGCCACTGGGCAGAGGGAGCCGTGGGCAGCGAGGAGGAAGAGGAGGAGGAGGAGGAGGACGATGAGGAGGAGGAGGAGGAGGAGGAGGAGGAGGAGGAGAAGGAGGAGGAGGAGGAGGAGGAGGAGGAGGAAGAGGAGGTCGAGGAGGAGAAAGCAATCAGCATGAAGAAAAACACCCCACACCTCCTGGGACACGCGCAGTGCGATAGGGGTCCCTGAAAAAGCGTTCCTGGGCGTTTGCGGCTCGGTCCCGAAGCACTTTTTGCAGCCCCTCTCGCGCGAGAGGTGTCCCAAGAGGTGTGGTCTGTGCATTTTTTCCATTTTCAAGCGGCGCTTCCACGCAGTATCAAATTTGCAGTGCACCCTGGGGGAACGGGTTATTGGATGTGTCTGCCGAGGCTTCTTCGGCAGCGCATGGGAGCGTCTTGGGAGCGTCCCTGGGGCCTTCTGGGAGCCTCTCGGGGGCGTCTTAGGGGCTCGCTGGCTATGGAAACGGCCAGATGAGGGCGGGAGGTGCTCCAGAGTTGGCCTGCTTAGAGCCGTCTTGAGAGTTTCTCGGCCAAGCTGGGTGGCCTCCGGGGGGCGTCTTGGGCAGTCTGAGGAGCTTTCTGAGAGGCCACCTTAGCTGCGTCGGGCCGATTTCGGAGGCCTCCAGTGCGAATCGGGCCAGATGGGGGGAAGCGTCCCTTGGGGCCGTCTTGGGGGGTTCTTGTAATGTATTGGGGGCCTCTGGAGCGGTTTGGACGGCATCTTGCGCCGTCTTAGGGGCCCGCATGGGGGCCGCACAGGCCCCGTGTGACCGAAGTAGGAGGCCTGCAGTGCAGTATTCGGCGTCTTTCTGTCGGAGAAAAGAGCACCAGAAAACATTGCACAACAACTTTGAGAACGTCGAGAGCTCTGCGCCCTCGCCGCCCTCCCGGAGGTCCCCGGGGAGGCTTGTTGACGTGGGTTGGGCCCCTCTGAGGCCTTTGCTGGTGATCTCTGGGGCGATCTGGGGCACTCTGGAGGCCACCGTGGGCTCTCCGAGAGCCCTCGTACGCCGTTCGCACGAGCGGGGCCGCCGAGGCGCCACCTCCGAGAGGGGGCCCTGGGAAACGCCTTCCAACGGCGCTGTGCGGCTGGACCCGGAAGCACTTTGCTGCCACCGAGGTGCGGGGTGCGGGTTTTCCATCGAGGCGGGGCTTCCGCGAAGTAGCAATTTCCACTGCACCCAGGGGGGGAGGAGGCTCGCGGAGGCCTCTGCGAAGGCGCCTGGGGCGTCTTCTGGGAGCCCCTCGGGACCGTCTCTGGGGCTTGTTGGGGACCCAGTGGCCGTCTAGGGAGTCTCTGGAGCCTCCGGGAGCCTCTCAAGGGCGTGAGGGTTTCTTGGCCCGTCGGGAGACCTCCAGTCACATCTGGGGGGCATCTTGGGCTGTCTTGGGGGCTTCCTGGAAGGCTCCGTGGGTCGCGTCGGGCCGATTTGAAAGGCCTCCTGGGCCGTATCGGGCTAGTTAGGGGCGGGAAGCGTTCCAAAGTTGGCCCTCTCGGGCCTTCTTTGGGGCCGTCTGGGGTTAATTCTTGGGCCGTCTTGGGAGCCTCTGGAGCGGTCTTGATGGAGTTTTGGAATGTCTTAGGGGCTCTGATGTGAGCCGCCAGGGCCGCGCTGAGGTTATGGCGGAGGCCTGCGGTGCAGTATTGGGCGTCATCGGGCCGCACAAGCGGACATCAGAGAGACCACCCAAAAACCTCGAGAATATCTGCATTTTGCGTTCTCGCGGCCCTCGTGGAGGTTCTTGGGGGGGCCGTGGGGCTGGGTTGGGTCCCCCTGAGGCCGTCGTTGGTGGTCTCTTGGGCTTTCTGGGGGCTCCCTGGGGGCCCTCTGGGCTCTCTGAAGGCTGGATGGGCCGTCCACTCGAGCGGAGCCGCCGAGGCGCCGCCCCATAAGCCCCGGCCAGGGTTTAGCAGTTGGCCGCTCTGGCACGTGGAATGCGCGGTACTGCAGCATAGATGGCGTCGGGTTCCAATTTCGCATCCCACATCTCGCTCAGCAGCGCAAGCGCAGGCTGCCACTGCTCGCCCTTCTCGCACGCGCTGACGCCAGCGCTGTAGGAGAGATGGCATTGGGCTCCACCAAACGCCTCCCACATCTCACGGAGCACTGACAGCGTTTGTTGCCATCGTCCGCCTTTTCTGCATGCGCTGACAGTCGCAGCGTAGTGGCTTGGCACGAGTTGCACACCTAAGCGAATTCCTTCCCGGAGCAACATCAGTGCTGCGCTCCATGTGTGTTGTCCGACAGTAGTTCTTGATCGACGCTTCGAGGAGACTAACGCCTTCTCGAGACCCTCGACCGATGTCCAGCATCCGGAAACTCGTCCAGAGAGACACGACACCGCGGCTAGTTGAGCTCCTTTCAGCCTTTCAGCCTTTGACTGCATGACCCCACGACGTGAAACCACCGGCAGAACGACGAGAGCGGAGCGGGGCAGGGCGGGGACAAAAATGGCGACGCAGCAACAACCTCCTCCTGATGAGTGTGCTGCGGCCGAAGAATTTCTTAGTGCTGGGGTCGATGCCTCTCTTGAGGAGGTGGAGGGTGTTGCCAGCGTCTCGGTTCGAGGGAAACCCCAAACATTGCTCTGACAACTTCAGCACCTTCGCTCGGCCAAAACATCTGCACACATAACAATAAAACAAACGCGAATTCAAGACGACATCGAGACTCCCCGACAAGCTATGCGAAGAATGAGTCTGCCTGGTGACTCCAGGAATTCCGCTACACGGGGTTAAGGCCAGGGCAGTGTATGTCCTCGTTCGAGACACGCAGATCCGACAGGCGAAACCTTTCCCACAGTGCAGAACCTCGTGGCCATTCGGGCTCGGCACAATGAAAAGCTCCGAGGGCTTCGGCTTAGCCCTGGCCAGGGTAGACCTAGGAGCCCAGCAGTATACACAGCCAGGGGGGACAGCTGCTCGGTAGGTTTGGCCTCCAATCGCTGCTCATGCTCAAAGTGGGGCACCTGCTTGGCGGCCTGCTTGCTCAGGAAATCCGCAGCTCTATTGCAATGCCACACCCAGCTGGGGCAGCCTAAAGTTATGTCGGGCGTGTCCCCCATACAGGGGGATTCTCGACGAAAAAATAAAAAAATACCCCCAGAATACTCCCAAAAGGTCCAAAATGTTCAAAAAATAGTTCCCAGGCTGTTTTTGGAGTATTTTTGATTCTTCTTGGAAGATTACTTTATCATTCGTCCCGTCGGGGAACAGGCCCGACGGCAGCCTAGAGCCCACGACCCCCGCCTCCTGCTACCCCGGGCCGGGGCGGCAGAGCCTTGTTCGACCCCCTCGACCGTCGCTCGACCCCTTCGACCTCGATCCCGAGGCCACTGAGCTGCCTCAGCTCGAAGGGGCCCTGGAACACACACACACACACACACACACACACACACACACACACACACACACACACACACACACACACACACACACACACACACACACACACACACACACACACACACACACACATATATAAATACACACAAATAAAAGGATTCCCCATCGTTTCCCAGATCTTCTGGGTTTTTGTCTTTCCCCCCACACTTCCCATATTCTCCCATACTTTCCTGGGAGTGAACGATTAATTGCGTCTGTATGTTTTTTCCCCACATAACAGATGACGTGCACTAAAGTGGGACTGAAGCGTCCAGCTACATAGACCAGCTGTCCTGCGAGAGATGGCTCAAATGAGTGGTACCTCTCTGTCCCTGTCCAGCGCCCCTGGATGCTCGGTGTTCGACAAAACCTGCAGTAGCCCCAAACTGTTTTCGGTGCTCTTGTGGTCGGCGCTTTCCCAATGGCAGCATGATGCACATTGGCCCCGACGCCAGTGTGTCCGAAATCTGGCAATGCCCTCACAGCATTGAAGCACACACGTTCCGACAAGGGTCCGAACCATCGAGCGCCACGATTTCGAACGGCGTGTCAAGGTGTTTGTTGGCGAGGCTTGCAGAATGATGGTAAAAATCTGCATGAACATATACCTTTATGTCGGGCGTGCCCCCCTACAGGGGGATTTTCGACGAAAAATAAAAAATACCCCAAACAGACCCCCAAAAGGCCAGAAAATACTCAAAAAATAGCCCCCAGGCTATGTTCGGACTATTCTTGGACTATTGTTGGGGTATGTTTTGTTTTTCGTCGAAAATCCCCCTGTAGGGGGACCGAAAGCTACCTTCGGAGATCCACGCGGGTTTCTTGGATCTGCGCTGGACACCCTCCCCGGCGCGTGGAGCGCGCCCGGGGCGGCGCGGAAGGCGCCGCAATGGGGACCCCAGCGCAGATTCAAGGGATCCGAGCGGAGCTCTGAAAACTTATATGCCTATGGAAATTGTTTCATGTCGGGCGCGTCCCCCTATACAGGGGGATTTTCGACGAAAAATAAAACCACCCCTAGATGGCCTAGAAACCTCGCCCAGACATGCATATCCAGCGAAGCTGTGCGATATAGTTTGGATCACCTTTCACACGCACTCTCTGACAAGGTAATCCAATCGAAGCTCAGGCCTGAGACGAGATAATTTGTCGAACATCGTCGGGCTGTCATCTTGGACGGCCCCTCTTTCGCCCAGCGGAAAAAGCATTGAATTACGAGCGAGGCATGCCGAGCTCGAGGGTGGCTGAGGGTGGGCAGACTTTGAGCCACCGCAGTTGCGGGGGGTCAGCATTTACAAGCACGGGCGAGGAGGGGCCTGTTGGGGTATTCACGTCTACGACTATACACACCCCTAGATGGCCTAAAACCTCGCCCAGACATGCATATCCAGCGAAGCTGTGCGATATAGTTTGGATCACCTTTCACACGCACTCTCTGACAAGGTAATCCAATCGAAGCTCAGGCCTGAGACGAGATAATTTGTCGAACATCGTCGGGCTGTCATCTTGGACGGCCCCTCTTTCGCCCATACCCATATCATGAACTGGTGGCCGCTACATTCCACGAATCTTTTGAAGGAGGACCTGCGGCAGGCGCTTGCTGCGCTCCGCCGCCTTCTTCTGCCTGGCCAAGGGAACCTTGCGCAACTGCTGCAAGATCAGGGCCCCCTTCTCGTAGCGAGCCACCGACGCGGATGATGCCCATCGTCCGCGCTTCTGAACCTCTTTCAACGTCTTCCGGGAGTGCGCCTTGTCGTTGCTGGCGCCTGAGTGCCGGAAGACGTGCGGGCACACGCCCAGGGAGGTGTAGCCCAGGCGGCAGGCCGACTTCTTCACCTCGCGCTCGTAGTCGCCGAGGGTGAAGTCGAAGATCTTCTTCTTGTCCGACACGTTGGGCTTGTGGAGCAGCCGCAGCACGCTCGTGAGCCAGGGTCTCGCCACGTCGCCCACGAGCAGGCTGTCGTCCTGGCCGCCCGTCTTCGTGGTCTCGCGCCACTCCGAGGGCGCGATGACGATGCCATAGTGCGCGCCGAGCTTCGCGACCGGCGCCGGCGGCAAGATCTGGCCCTGCCTCAGGCCCACCACCTCGGAGGGCCGCGTGTAGGTGTCTGTCTGGATCACCACCGCGGCCCCCATCAGGGGGTTCCCGTGCTCCACCAGGTCCAGCGCGATGTCGTCCACGATGATGTCGGGCAGCGGCAGACGCATCCTCCCGGGCGCCCGCTTCGTCCAACCCTTCAGGGAGGCCAGCGCCTTTGGGAGGTCGACCTTGCCTGTCGTCCTGAGCTTCAGCAGCTTGTACCCGTAGAAAGCGTTGCGCCCCTCCCAGACCCCGAAGCCGTCGTCGAACAGGTCCACGAAGTAGAGGGAGAGGCTGTCGTCCAGGCGTGCTAGCGGCTGCAGCGGCAGGCGCCTCTCCTTCGCGTAGGTCTCGAACTCGTGGACCGCCGTCGCGTGCCTCTCCAGCGTGCCTCCGGTCACCGTCGCCATGATCAGCGAGTCCTTCCGCGGGACGGTGATGGGGCCTGCCCGCCGTGGGCCTGTAGGCTGCCGTGGTCGGCCCTTCCCCGGTGGCGGCTGCCGCCCAGTCCGGGTGGGCCCTCCAGCGCCGGGGCCGCTCGTCCTGGCCGAACTGGATGATCGGGTCGTGCTCGAGGAACGAGTCGGCGGCCTGGCAGGCTGGCTCACGGGGTTCACCGACCTCACCGTGAACCGCTGCTCCTCGAGCCGCCGGGCGACGGCCCGCGGCCCGCTGGAGGCCATGGCGGACCTCGCTGGGGTCGAAGGCTCGCTGGCCCGGGCGTATGTCGCCCGGCAAGGCCGAAGAAAGGAGCCTGGCCCAACACGAGCCCAATGCCGGCGGGTAGGCGGCGGCAAATGGTGTGAGATGTCCGTGTAGCAAGACCGAGTGTTTATGTCGAATGCGAGGTCGATCTCCCAGGGACTGTAACGCTCTCAGGTTTGTCAGGATTCGAGTAGGTTTCCGATAGGCCGTGCCATACATGCCCATATCGAAGTTTACCTCGACGACGTCCGCGAGTCCGTGAAGGCGAGCGATCGGGCGAAGTTCCAGAGTCTCGAAGTCCGGGGGTTTTCCACACTCCAATAACACCCACGACGTGATAGGATATGACACAACGTAGCCGTAAACAGTGCGAACTCGATGCCCAGACGTTCCCGGGCCCTGGCTCGAACATGGTTTCGGATCCCCCTCCGAGCGATACTCCAAACCTGACAAGGCGTTCCCAGGTGCACATATATCAAACGCCCTTCTCGGGCCAGCCTCAGGATATACTCTTGTGTACTGCGACGAGAAAGATCAAATTCCCAGACGTCTCTGATATCAACTGAATCCGCGAAGGGAAGCCCCTCCGCCAGGCAGGCTCGAGTCAGCTCCCCCTTTCCACCGAAGAGCTCCATACAAAAAACTGATTTACCAGGCTCGCTCTGAATTGACGGGCGTACAACAGATGCTGAGGATGCCGACGGAGGTGACCGAGAAGAGGAGGAGGTCGTGTAACTCGCAGCTGGAGCGGACAGGCTCGGGGCGGCGTCTCGACGCTCGGGCCCCCGGTTCAGCCCAGCCGGCTTATTCAGGTCCCAGCGCCGGGAGTCCTCGTCACTCGGGTTACGGTCAGTCTCGATGTACCTGAGCCGCCAGGAGATCTGCCCCCCCAGGCGGTAGGCGGCTGCGCGCCTGCAGAGGGCCTGCAGGCCCGCGCTGGAGCGGCCCTTCTCGAAGGCCCCGACGGTGACCTGGCTGTCGCTGATCGAGAGCAGCTTTGTGCCCATGAACTTCACCGATCGGCAGTGCCGCCGGAGCCCCATCAAGGCGACCCTCGCCTCCTTGAGGTTGATGTGCTCGTCCTGCCAGCGCCAGCGGTCCGCGGCGACCAGCTTGTAGCGGCGCCTGGCCACCCAGCTGTCCTCCAAGGCGGGGATGCCCGAGTCAAGATGCAGCTGGGTGCGGCCTCGAGCCGGCTTCGCAGCGCGGCTTCGGGCCGGAGAGGGAGCCAGGCCGCTCGCCTCCTCCGGCGCCTCCGCCTGACTCAGCAGGGACTGGCCGAAGGCGGTCCTCGGGCCAGTGGCGGTGCCGGGCGTGCCGCCGCGCACGTAGTCGAGCCCGCTGCTGACGTGGCCCGTCACCGTCGGGACGTCGCGGTACCGCCAGCGTTCTCTCCACCTCCAGGCTTCTCGGAGCTCGGTCGGCTCGGCGGTCGTCACGTGGAGTGCGTAGCCGCGGCCGGACGAGTCCCCGCAGTACACCTGGTCCGAGTAGGTCGCGCCTAAGTCCGCCTCCATCAGGAAGAGCAAGTTCATCGAGCAGCGGATCTCGGACTTCACGGAGGGCCAGACCCGCTTGGGCGACTCCAGCGACTCCTCGATGAAGCGGTAGCAGGCGTTCAGCGCGGACATCGCCTCGGGGCAGAGCTGGTTCAGGTTCACGACGTGCCCCAGCCAGCACTGGAGCGCGTGCCCGTGGAGCTTGCGGCGTCTCAAAAGGGCGTGTCCGGCCATGTAGGTCCGCCAGACGCGCCGAGCCACATGCCTCAGGCGACGCTCCTGCCAGTGGTACACCAGGCCGAGGGACTGCATCTCCAAACTGTCCCCTGGCTCCACGTCGAAAGGTATTCGGTCCTCTCGAAAAAGATTCTCGATTTCATGCATCTGAGTGTTGGCGTCAGCCTCGCAGCCTCCGATCACCTGCACGTTGTCCACGTACACTCCGGCCACGCACTTGCCGGGCTCGATGGTCGGGGCAGGCTGCATCTCCCTCATCACCTTCTCGGCCCCGTCGGGCAGCGCCCGCTGGACTCGGTAGGTCACGGCCTCGTTGGCGAAGTAGAGCGCCCAGGACCAGCCCATGCACACCGCGCACATGCAGGGGTAGAGCAGCTCGCCGTCCACGACCTTGGTCTCGGCCCCCTCGGCGTCGTCCCAGATCGAGTCCGGCAGGCAGCCCATCTCCGTCAGCTCGTGGGTGCCGAACTGGTCTGCGAAGCCGAACCAGCTCGCCAGCTCGGGGATGGTGAAGTTGTAGAAACAGTCCCCGACGTCCCCCTCGCGGCCGGCTGGGCTGAAGGCCCCAGAGCCGAGGCCCCCGAAGCCCGATGCCATCAGGCGGGGGTCGGAGAGGTCGAGGTCGGCCATGCATCGCGAGGAGCCTAGCCGAGTAGTGGGAGGTGGCCGATGCGCCCGATTGGCCGCTCGGGCGTCGATGATCAACCTCTGGAGCCCATCCTTTTTCTTGACCACGAAGATGCCCGCATGCCCCTTCAGCCGCCGGCGCCAAGTCAGCAGGCCCTGCTGGTCCAGGCGCTGGTACAGTCGCTTCCGAAGGTCTCGCGAGCGCCGGAGGAGGGGGTCCCAGTATGGCGTGACACCCACTCCCTCGGCACGATCTCTCTCAAGCTCCGCTTCGTCCATCTCGATCAAGTCGGAAGCATGCCGAAGGTAGCCAGCGGCCGACGCGGGCAACTCCCGGCGTATCGGCCGAACGTGGACCTTCCTGTGCAGGATCTTGACCTTGTCGAAGTCGAAGCTGGCCAAGTTCTTGGGCTCCATCCCGTAGTGGTCTCTCGAGTCGAGGATCTCGTGCAACGATGACTCCTCTGTGAGGTCAGTGGGGCAATCCCCATACGCCAGTACACGCCGGGCGACATTCTGGATCATCCACTGCTGCACGGCGGTCGGCCGGAGGTGCCCTTCTGGTGCGCGGTCGTGCCCCTGGGCGCGACGTGAATTCACGTTGGCGGCGGCCAGCTGGTTCAGGGCCAGGGCCGTGTCAAAAACTTGCCGTTGCCGCGCAGAGCTGCATGCAGAGCCGAGGCCACTCGGATCGCAGGGCAGAGGAAAGGGGTCTCCATGCCGTCGATCTCGTGACCGGATCCCTCCAGGAATAGAGGGGGCTAGCCCACGTCTGTGTCGGCTGTGGGGGGGCTCTCTCGGCGCCCGGGCTGCCAGCGCCGGCTCCCCCACAGCCCCGAGAGGCGTCATCCTCCCTCGCCGGCGCCCTCGGCGCCGGCCTTGCCCCCTCTCTTCTTCAGCTTCTTCTTGGACGGGTCGTAGCCGTCGCCGCCCTTGCCCTCCTTCAGGTTCGTCTTCTGCTCCTCGCGGTACAGGCGCTCCTGCTTCCAGATCTGCGCCCTCTCCTTGAGCTTGTCGGTGACCCAGGAGTTGAACTTGTTCGTCGTCGCGCGGCCAGCTGCATTCACCGGGGCCGAGATCACTATGTCCAGCCCGCTGTAGTCAGGGTGGCGCGGGTTGCGCTCTACCGCTATCTCCGTCTGAACCAGCCAGCGCACGATCAGCTCCGCAGAGGCCAACATGGAGGCGTCGACCTGGTCCCAGGAGTGCATGAGCCGAATCACCTCGCACAGGTTGCGGTGCACATGGTTGACTGCCGAACCCTCACCGACTCCGCTGAGCCGCTCCCACTCCGCCTGGTACGATGTCATGTTGCCAGGTCCGGAGGCCACCGACTCGAGGAACTCCTTCACGCTCCTCACGCCGGCGAGCGGGAAGTTCGGCTGATCCGTGTCTCTCATCAGCGCGACCGCCTCCGAGAGCCTCAGACAGCGCTGCCCAGCATCGTCGAGGTGGTCCCCGAGCGTGCGCACGTCTCCGAGGTCCGCCTTGGTCTCCCTCTTGAAGTCGTCGAGCTTGCTGGCCGCGATCTTCTGCACGAAGATCTCCTCCCCGTCCACGACCGCCACCCCCTTCGTGTCGAAGCCCGTGCCGCGGGCGTCGTCGTCCATGACGGCCGCGTCGATCACCTCGCCGAACTTCGCCGACCGGGGCTCGGCCACCACCCAGATCATCCTCTCGACCACGTCCACCTGGCCCACGCCCAGCAGCTGCCCCTGGATCTTCGCACGGCGGCGGAAGCCCGCCAGGGCGGCGGCGGCGATGGGGTCGTGGGCATAGACCTGGTTGCCCAGGTGGGCGGGGAACGGGGCTCGCCTCTCCAGCACCTCGTGCCGGATGTCCAGCAGCTTCAGGCGCACCAGCGCGAGATCAGGGGTCAAGCTGATCCAGATGTCGTCCGACACCCTGAAGAGCAGCACTCTGTGGTGCCAGAGGAAGCCGTTCTCATCATCTGGGTAGTGGACCAGGATCTGCGGGTCGCCGATGTCCAGCGTCAGCACGTCTGCCATCGGGCTACAGCTGCCGGCGGCTCGGCGTCGAGGGCCCTCGGCCCGGCTGCGGGCACGCCAGCCCCTCTACCGCCGCCGCCCTCGAGGCCGCGGTCGGTTGGGCGCCGGGCTCGGCCGCCCGGCCCGGCGCGCGCTCGCGCCCGCCGCAGCGACAGCGCCGGCAGGCCCCCACCAGGAAACCCAGCGTGCCAGCACCAGAGGCCACAGCGCCGAGCAGCAGGAGCCCGGCCAGCAGCAGGCACCGCAGCGCCCACACCTCCGACTGGAGGAGGCCGACCTCCTGCTGGAGGTCGATGGTCTTGCGCAGCTCCCAGTCGCAGGAGCAGCGCTCAGAGTCCTCCTGGCAGTGGCCGGAGGTCGCGAGCGGCGCCGCGAGAGCCGCCTGGGTGGTGACTCCGCCCCAGCCCCAACTCCAGCAGGCGCTCCAGGTCGCCCCCCAGGCCGTGAGCAGTGTCGCCCACAGCGGAGGCGCCCCTCCGTCCATGCAGGGGCCGCCGCGGCTGGGGGCCTCTCAGACTTTGAGCCACCGCAGTTGCGGGGGGTCAGCATTTACAAGCACGGGCGAGGAGGGGCCTGTTGGGGTATTCACGTCTACGACTATACAATACCCCAAACGTACCCCGAAAAAATCAAAAAATATTCAAAAAATAGCCCCCAGACTATTTTGGGATTACTGTTGGACTATGTTTGGGGTATTTTTTATTTTTCGTCGAAAATCCCCCTGTAGGGGGACAGGCCCGACTTAAAAATTGTTTTCCTCGAGCGGCTCGGTCCCCTCGACCTTCTCTTCGGACGCTGGAAGTGGGTGCGGAGAGAGAGTGGGTGCGATGCCCAACAGGAGATGCTGTGCAACACCGACAGCGCCGCTGCTGGGCAGGCGCCCTCATGCCTCAGGCGGGCCGTGCCCGTGGCGACACCGCTCGGGGGAGCCCTGTTCCAAAGCGAGCCAGAACTGCTGCCGGTCTTCGTGACCCTTCTTTCCGTGCCCATCTCGATCGTACCGACCCTCGACCTCGACCCTCGACCCCCTCGACCTCCCCGACGCCGCGGCGGCCCCTCGATCCCCTCGATCCTCGACCCTCGATCCCCTCGACCCTCGACCCCCTCGATCCCCTCGACCCCCTCGATCCTCGATCCCCTTCTTTCCGTGCCCATCTCGATCGTACCAACCCTCGACCTCGATCCCCTCGCTCCCCTCGGCCTCCCCGACGCCGCGGCGGCCCCGCGGTCCCCTCGACCCCCTCGGTCCCCTCGGTCCCCTCGACCCCCTCGAGCCCCTCGGTCACCTCGACCCCCTCGAGCCCCTCGGTCCCCTCGACCCCCTCGATCCCCTCGATCCCCTCGAGCTCCTCGACCCCCTCGGTCCCCTCGACCCCCTCGACCCCCTCGATCCCCTCCCCTCGACGAGATCCCCTCGACCTCCCCGACGCTGCCCTTGGGGGGCGGGGCGGCGGCGGCCGCGGCGGGCGGCGGCCTCCGCCGACCGGCACAGCAGCGCCGCGAGGCCCGGCGGGCTCGCGGCGCCCCGGGGGCCGGCCGCCGCGGTCGTCGCGCAGGCCTCGGAGGAGGGGGAGGAGGAGGAGGAGGAGGAGGAGGGGGAGGAGGAGGAGGAGGAGGAGGAGGAGGAGGAGGAGGAGGGGGGGGGGGGATGAGGAGGAGGATGAGGAGGAGGATGAGGATGAGGATGAGGATGATGAGGATGATGAGGATGAGATGAGGATGGTGATGAGGATGAGGATGAGGATGAGGATGAGGATGAGGATGATGATGATGATGATGATGATGATGATGATGATGATGATGATGATGATGATGATGATGGTGGTGGTGGTGGTGGTGGTGGTGATGACGATGATGCTGATGATGAGGATGGCGATGATGATTATGGTGGTGGTGCTGGTGCTGGTGCTGATGCTGATGAGTTGCTGGTGGTGATGATGGTGATGGTGATGGCGATGATGGTTCTGATGATGGAGGTGGTGGTGGCGGTGATGGTGATGAAAATGATAAATGATGATGTTGATGATGATGCTGATGCTGATGCTGCTAATGATGATGATGATGCTGATGCTGATGGTGATGGTGATGGTGGTAAGCATGATTGTTGATTGTGATGGTCGTGATGATGGCGTTGATGATGATGATGCTGCTGATGGTGACGGCCATAATGGTGGTGGTGATGGTGATGATCGTGTCGATGACGATGGTGATGATGGTGGTGAATGAGGATCGTGTCGATGGTGATGATGGTGATGGTGATGACGATGGTGATGATGACGATCGTGTCGATGATGATGGTGATGAGTGGTAAATGACTGGTGGTGGTGAAGATGGCGATGGTGATGATGTCGAGGGCGATGATGATGATGGTGATGATGATGATGATGATGGTGATGGTGGTGATAATGATGATGATTATTATGATGATGATGCTGATAATGATGGTAATAATGATGGTGATGATGATGATGCTGATGATGCTGATGATGCTGGTGATGGTGATGGTGATGATGATGGTGGTGGTTTCTGGTGCTGTGTCGCTGCGCGCCTCGGCGCAGCCTGACAGGTTCCTTGGAGGCCGGAGATGGCTTCCGGGGAAGGCAGCCCCGATCTCCGCGTGCGGCGAGCTCGGCCTCCCCCCGCGCCCCCCTCCCCAGAACCCTCGCTCCCAAAACGTCACTCCGGCGGAAGGCCGCTCGCCGTGGGCGGCGTCGAGTCTGTCGCCCTGTGCGAGACCTGCTCCAGCACGGGAGTTGGGGCGACTTCGAAGCGACGTCGTCTCTGGGGGCGGTGCTTGGCAATGGGGAGTTCGCACTGGTGCCCGCAGGCACGACGGTTCCGAGGACCTGGCCGTGGAAGGCAATCGGAAGTTTTCCTTTCGTCACAGCGTTCACCTGCACGTGCTTCGATGCTGTCACTGCTAGCCCGCGCGCGCGGTTCGCATCACGAGCCAAGCGAAAAGAGACAAGTGAGGCGATCGGAAAGCTTCTTAGAGGCGGGAGATAACCTCGGGGCCTGCCCCCAGACTCAGGGATCGCCACACTTTGGTTGATTATCCGACTCAAATTGCATCGGAAACGCATACCGTAAGATGCCAAAAAGTAGGCCAACAAAAAATTGGGCGGATATTTCCGCAGAGGGTGGCGGAAACAGCGACTGCAAAGTAGGACGGAAATCGGCACCAAGCCATCCCCGAAAACGTTACCCCTTGGCTTAAGTCGGGCCTGTCCCCCTACAGGGGGGGATTTTCGACGAAAAATAAAAAATACCAAAAATAATCCAAAAATAGTCCGGGTACTATTTTTAAAATATTTGTAGCTTTTTGGTGCATTTTGGGGGTATTTTTTTATTTGTCGCTGAAAATCCCCCTGTAGGGGGACACGCCCGACATCATATTTTCCAATATTTTCTAGGTTTTTGTCTTCCCCCCCACTGCCGATATCTTCCCATACTTTCTGGGGAATGGACGAGTAATTGCGTCTGTGTGTTATTTCCCCTCCTGATCTAGGGGCGGAGGCCGCTGAAGGCCGAGCGACACGCGCGGGTGCCCAGGGGACATGGGGCCGGCCGCCGCCTCGGCAGGGGCCCTCGGCGCTTCCGAGGAGGCCGAGCGAAGGCAGCGGGCGTCCCAGACCCCCCTGCTCCTCCTCCTCCTCCTCCTCCTCCTCCTCCTCCTCCTCCTCCTCCTCCTCCTCCTCTTCCCCCTCGCGTTAAGTCGGGGCTGTCCCCCTACAGGGGGATTTTCGACGAAAACTAAAAAGTACCCCCAAAAATGGTCCAAAAGTCATCCAAAAATAGTGTGGGGACTATTTTTTGGGAATATTTTTGGACTATTTTGGGGGTATTTTTCATTTTTCGTCGAAAATCCCCCTGTAGGGGGACAGGCCCGACTGAACCCTCGCGTCGTGGAAAGAAAACTCATGACGGGAGGTCCTTCTCGATTTTCGGCCTCCGGGGGCCCTGACCGGTGCCTGGGGACCGTCACGAGACGACTCGGGACGAGAAGCTGGCCCTGGCGAACGGGCCGAGGCCGTGGGGGATCCACGCTGCGACAAAATCCAGATGTCGGAGGTCTGGGCTCCGCGACGGCGGAACAGGGCGGAAACCAACACCTAAGGAGCCCGGAAAGTAGTAGGGAGGGAATCTGCGCCCCTAGCCATGAAGTCCCCCAAAACAGGACGGATCCGGAGTCAGGGTGGCCCCTTTCGGGGCCGCCAGAGGCGCCGGCCTCGGCCGGCGCTGCGCACACGCCTCGTGCAGAAGCTCCGCCGTCACAACCAACCCGGTGGGGATACCCAGACCCCCTCGAGTTATGAAAAAATCACGACGGGAGGTTTTTCACTATTTTTGGCCTTTGGGGGCCCTCACCGGCCCTCGGGACCGTCAA
Organism: Prorocentrum cordatum; assembly: GCA_963575745.1. Lineage (NCBI taxonomy): Eukaryota > Dinophyceae > Prorocentrales > Prorocentraceae > Prorocentrum > Prorocentrum cordatum. The sequence continues at coordinate 9,752 of CAUYUJ010022303.1, read as the reverse complement.
AAAACGACTCAGGACGAAAAACCGGTCCCGGGGAATGGGTCGAGACCTCGGGAAGTCGACGTCATGAAAAAATCATGACGTCGGGGGTCTGGGTAGGAAGCTGGCTCCCGCGAGCCCTGGCTTCCCATCCGCCTCACTGTGGGGAGTGTCCTTCCTACTTTCAGGCTCCTTTGATGTCGATGTCCGCCGCATTTGTCCGTTCCTGTGGTCGCTGTGCACTTGTGGATGCCCGCCCGACTTCGTGGACAGCTGAACGGACATGTTTCACAAGGTTGAGGAGCTTTCAACCAAAATAAGGCGGACATTGCCTCGTTACTTTTCTGAGGCGGAACTTTCCGCCATAATCTTCGTTCCCGACGCAGCTTCAAGTCGGAAAATCAACCACAGTATGGCGGAATTTGTAGTCAGAGAAGGCTCGACCTCCAAAACGCGGAGTTTTTAGATCCTCTGGGTTCTGGCGACGGCCGTCAAAAACAGCCCCCGATCGGGCTAAGCAACTGGCCCCTGGCAAGGGGTTGGGAACCCTGGGGGCCCGCGGATTCCTGGGAATGAGAGCCCTGGGCCGTCTGGGCCCCGGGACCGTCAGCAAAACGCCTGGGGGTGAGAACATCGGGTCCCCGTGGAGTCGGGAGCTCTGGGGACCCACGCCGCAAAAAAAAAAAAACACGACCGTCGTGGGTCTGGGCGTCTGGTCTGGCGGCCACCAGCAGCAAGGCTCGGACCCGCCGGCTGGCTGTCCATGCGCAACCTCCAGCATGGCCCGAGAAACCCGAGGCGGGGCCACGAGAACTTGGATCCATCATAGGAGCCCCTGCGCTGAAGGCGAAGGGCCCCATGCAGATACCACACACGAAGTACCTGGTAGTGCGGGGTGCGAGACGGCGAAGAACCTAAGGGCACCCCTCCGACACCTAGGTTGTGATTAGCCCTTGTTCCAGCTGTGTGCCCGAACGGACGGCCACTGCAGCCACAACATGGTCCAAGATAGCATGGCATGCAAGTCGTGACCCTCCATGGAGCGATGGGCGGTGACACGCAGCCAGAGAAGCACCTTCTGGCACGGTCCCCTTGCCGACAGCAAGCATCACAAGACGAGTATGGCAATGAGAGACCGCGCCTTCTGGATGCGGTCCAGCACCACCTGAGGCATGAGGCAAATCCTCCTTTCTCCTCGTAGTCCTCTGAGGAAGCATGCTAGGAAGGCAGCGCTGAAACTGCATTGCAGCGACTGCCACACAGGCAGCAACGGAGGCGTGAGGGTCACACACACACACACACACACACACACGCACACACAACCACACACACATCACACACATGCACGCACGCACGCACGCACGCACGCACGCACGCACCCACACACACACACAAATCCACGCACACACACAAACACACACACACACACACACACACGCACGCACGCACGCACGCACGCACGCACGCACGCACGCACACGCACACACACAAGCACACACACACACCACACACGAGATGTACTGGACGCCAGCGCCGTGAAGAAGCTGGCGGTCCCTTGCCAAAGGCGCTCACCTTCAAACCCATGGAATTCGCCAGTTACTATTTACGAAAATGGCGCTAACGCACCGTACCATGTTTGGACTCTCTTGTCCACAGGGTCTTTTGCTGCTCCTCCTCATTTCGAATCGTCTTTCACGTCCTATCCTCTTCCTTCTGCTCCTCCACATCCTCCTTCTTCTTCTCCCCCTCTTCCTCCTGGTAATCCTCAGTGTACCTCCTCATTATCCTCCTCCTCCACTTCGCCGCCAGTTCATCATCAGAGTGATTTCCTCTCCTCCTGGAAGTCTCCGCAGATCCCTTGAAGCCTCCAGAGGCCGAAGTCAATCAGGCAGTGACTCGGTCTGTCAGTCACTCGGGTCAGCGGTGCGCAACCAAGAGAGTATACTGCAACAAAAATCCAAGATGCCATGCGCGGACAACTGGTTCCCTTGCCGGCGCTGCACCGCCCTCCAGCCGGAAGTGCTCAGCAAGACGGGCAAGGGTGTCAGAAATGCCCAAACAACTGTTCGTTAACATTCCCCCCCACGTTTGCCTGGGACGCCCTCTCTTCTGGGGACCAGTCGGCTGCTTCAGACCGAAACTGCCAGGTTCCAACGCCGACTGTCTCACTGGATCGTTCCCCGAGCGCCTGGCAAGCTGGCCAGAAGGAAATCATATGTCGTTTGACGATGACCTCGCTGAGCGAGCGCTCGTCTGCCATGCTGAGCACGGTATTGTTCGACGCGCGACTGATATCAGCGGATGGACACGAAACATTGACCCCGAACAGCTTGTATACAAAATCGTCAATTCTTCTACGTCCTGCGTGATTAAGACAAGCTACAAGCATATTGCACACAAGCTTGGGCATAGTACGCGCGCTGGACATTTATACTTCTCTGCCTGCTCAACGAAGAGTTTGACCATACCGATTTCAATGTTTTGAAATCTTGTTTGGCCGTCCCGATTCTCCAGTTCGGATCCGATCCGCATCGCCCGTCCAGCGCGAGGTGGGTGCAGAGGTAAGTCGGAGCTTCTTTTTCTTGCACTTGTTCTCCGGAGCTGTTCTGCGGGCGAGCGTCAGAGCGGAAAGTGATAAGCTCCACTTTCCTCCAATGCAGAGTCAAAGTGTAATGCTTTCCACAATTTTCGACGCACGCCATCAGCTCGCCCACTGCGACGGGACCAGCATCGAGGAGCAACGTGTCGTCCGCGTTAACCAGTTTCTAGACGAAGTGCGCACCGGGAATCTCTGGCAACCGCAGCCAAAGGTCCCAGCACGCGTCTGCCATCAAAGTTGACAGAGCGATGGTGAACAGAAGCGGGAATAATGGGCAACATTGGCAAATGCCGAAGCACTGGTCCCGTTCAGCGGACAACACACCGAAGTCGGACACCTCAAACGTCCTGGCACCATAAGCTGACTGGCCCATATCGACGACTCCGTCAGAGCACCCAATCTCTTGAGCGAGGTCGGCAGAGCGTCTGACGCCACCGACTCGAATAGTTTCTCGCCCCTCTAGAGCCATAGGCACCGCGCTGCCGTTTTTGGCTGACCGAGCGTCCTCTATGACTAGTCTGGCCACGAAGATCGCATCAGCGGTACCTCTAGAGCGAACGCCGACTTGCATTCGCCAGATGCGGTCTTGGGCCCCAGCATCCGTCAGCCTTTGCAACAGGATCCTCGCGAAGACCTTGTACCCAATGGGAAGCAGGCGTACCGGCCTGTAGTTGTCGCACGCTGCCAGGGTCGCCCTTGTTGTAGATCATGCAGACATGCGCCTTGCGCCAGGCGTCGGGAACACGACCCTGCGTTCAGACCAGATTGCAAAATCTGGTAACCCATGCGAGCGCACGTACTCCGTCTTCTGCAGCGGGTTTACAAAACTCGGTCGACAGATCATCGAGGCCGCTAGCGCGACCGTTTTTCAATCTCGTTGCAGACCGAGAGGCCTCGCACACGGTGATGGCACTTAAGCTCACTGGCAGCTCTTCGTGCAGCGCAGACACTGGGCAGTTTGCAAAAGTTTTTGCCAGCGTGTCGAAAGACAACAAAAACGACAACAAAAACACCATCCTCCTCCTCCTCTCCCTCCTCTTTTTCTTCTTCTTCTTCTTCGATTCCCCCTCCCCCTTCCCTCCTCCTGATCCTCTTCTTCCACCTCCTCCTCCTCCTGCTCGTCCTTCTTCTCCTACCCTCCTCCTCCTCCTCCTCCTCCTCCTCCTTCTCCCTCCTCCCTCCTCCCTCCTCATCCCCCTCCTCCTCCTCCTCCTCCTCCTCCTCCTCCTCCTTGTCCACCCCCCTCCTGCTCCACCACCTGATCCTCATTCTCCTCCTCTCTCCCTCCTCCTCCTCCCTCCCTCCGCTCCTCCTCCCTACTCCTCTCCTCCTCCTCCCCTCCTCCTGGTCCTCCTTCTCCTCCTCCTCTCTCCTCCTCCTCCTCCTCCTCCTCCTCCTCCTCCTCTTCCTCCTCTCTGAGCTGGCGGAAGTGCAAGCGTATTTTTTCCCGCCCGCAGAAGCACAGACATTTTGGTCAAAGCCTGGCCGCAATCATTGCAGCCCTGCACAGTTTCTTTGAGCAGCGGTGGCTGTCACAAGGCTTGCGCTTCCTCCTCCTCCTCCTCCTTCTCCACAACACCTGACGCCCCCCAATGAGGACAGGGCGACTTTACCTTAACAGGATGGCCCAGGGTTTGTCGGTGAGGGCGTCCAGAAGAGCCGCCCTTACTTACGCCGGCGGGCGAGGCCGCCAAACCTCCTTTTCGGCTGCTCTGCGCCCTGCTCTACGAATGCGAGATACTCCTCCTCCTCCTCCTCCTCCTCCTCCTCCTCCTCCTCCTCCTCCTCCTCCTCCTCCTCCTCTTCCTCCTCCTCCTCCTCCTCCTCATCTTCCTCCTCCTCCTCGCGCACTGGCGGCGGACATGGGTCCATCCGCCCGCGACCGCCGCGGCTAGCAGGTACACAACCAACAACTGCAGAGGGGCCCTCCTCTTCTTCCTCCTCCTCCTCCTCCTCCTCATCCTCCTCCTCCTCCTCTCACTCCTCCTCCTCCGCCGCCTCCTCCTTCTCTTGGGCGCCGCTGGAGGCCCCTGAAACCCCTTCAGCGGCGAACAAAACAAGCCCGGCCCTCGGCTCTCGATCCTCCCCGGCCCTCCCTGGTCCTCCCCGACGGCGGCGGCGACGACGCTGCCGAGAAGGCCCCCGACGACGGCGTCGACGATGCCGCCGAGAGAAAAGGCAGCTGAAATGGCGGCGGAGGAGAGCCGCGGCCTGCAGGTCCGAGGCCAGGTCGCTGGCCTGGCGTCGTCGCCCTCGTCGCTGCCGTCGCCGCCGTCGTCGTCCTCGTTGTCGTTGTCGTCATCTTCGCTGCCGTCGTCGTCCTCGTCGGCGTCGTCGTCCTCCTCGTCCTAGTCGTCGCCGCCGCCACAGTAGCAGGAGGAGGATGAGGAGAAGGAGTAGTAGGAGTAGGAGAAGAAGGAGGAGGAAGAGGAGGAGGAGGAGGAGAAGAGGGAGGAGGCGAAAGGAGGGATAAGGAGGGAGCGGAGGAGGAAGCAGGAGGAAGAGGATGAGGATGAGGATGAGGATGATGAGGATGAGGATGATGAGGAGGATGAGGATGATGATGATGTTAAGGAGGAGGAGGAGGAGGAGGAGGAGGAGGAGGAGGAGGAGGAGGAGCAGCAGGGAGCAGGAGCAGAAGGTGGGGACGGATGGAAGCGGGAATTCATGAGCAGGAGTAGGGAGTAGGTAAGGAGAAGAGGAGGAGGAGGAGGAGGAGAGGAGTGACAGGAGGAGGAGGCCAGGAGGAGGAGGAGGGAGGAGGAGGACGGCGTGAGCAGTGAGAAGTGAGGAGTGGAGGAGGGGGAGAGACGACGGGAGGAGGTGATGATGATGATGATGATGCTGATGATAATGAGATGATGATGCTGATGCGATGCGATGCTGATGATGATGATGATTGTTGGTGGCGATGTGGTATGCTGATGATGATGATGATGATGATGCATGATGATGATGATGATGATGATGATGATGATGATGGATGTTGATAAGGATGTGATGATGATGATGATGATGATGATGATGATGATGATGAGATGATGATGATGATGATGATGATGATGATGAGAATGATGATAAGGAGGAGGATGAGGAGGAGGAGGAGGATAAGGATAAGGATAAGGATGATGATGATGATGAGGAGGAGGAGGAGGAGGAGGAGGAGGAGGAGGAGGAAGAGTGGCCAAAATAAACCCAACATGTATCAACGGTGTTGCCACACAGCCTCCCGGGCAAGGATCCGTCCATAGAGTTCCTGACACGCGCGCAGCTTCACTGCACGGTGCGCCCCCTTGAAAGTTAGGGCCCCGCGGGGCCGTGATTCGGGCGGGAGCTGCGCTTTGAACACGAAGTGCCTGCCACCGTCCAAGCCACGGAGGAATGCGACAGGGCAGGCCAGGGGCCTTCAAGTCCAAGGACGTGCTCAGCGACAGCCCCGCTTTGAGAAGGAACCGCCCTCCATCCGAGCAGCTGCTGCGTAGTGCTAAAAATCTCTTGGCCATCGGATCTGACGAAGTCTGAAGGCGATGAACCAACATTGAAAACGAGATGCCCTCCATCAGTACAAATGTTGCAGAACTCACAGAAAGTTGCTCGTCGAGTCACATTATTGATGACGTCTCCGGCGAGAAGCCCATGCGGAAAAGGAACTGCCCTCCAGTCGTGTCACTGCTGCACACTCTTGCACTTCGAATATTTGATTGAATAGGTCTCAGGCGAGAGCTTCTTTCTGAAAACCGTTCGCCCTTCCTGCGCGCAACAGTTGGAATTATTGTTTCAGTGTGCGCGGCGCCAAGGCGAGAGCCCCATTGAAAAGACGGCCCGCCCTTGATCGTGGCAGTTGGTAAACTTGCCAAGCCTCCAGATCGGAAAAGGCGAGAAACTCTTGGGAGAAAGGACCGGACCGCCCTAACGGTACGCCCTTGTGGTGCGATAGGAAAGGATTACTCATAAGCAAGAGGGGCGGGGTGAGTAGAGGCGGATGAGTGAGGAGCAAGGAGCGAGGAGGGGTGAGAAGAGGGAGGAGGCTCAGGATGAGCAACGGCAGTAGGGCGGCGTGAACAGCAGGAGGGATGATCAGCCCAAGGCGGAGGAGGAGGAGGAGGAGGAGCGGGAGGAAGAAGAGGAGGAGGAGGAGGAGGAGCTTCCCCCCCCACTCGTCGTGTCCACTCGTGAGATACATTCGTAGCCCAGTCCCCGCCATTCTGGATGACAGCGACATGGGGGCCATATTCCTCCCCTCCCTCCTTGCCTCTCCCCTCCTGCCCCCCGTTTCGATATACCGCCCTCCCACTCCCACGCTTTCCGTCTCCAATCCCTCCTCTTCCTTCCCTTTCTCGGTCCTCCTCCTCGTCCTTCTCCTCCCTCCCCCTGTCCTCGTCCTTATGAATGACTCCTCGCCGTCGCGCCATCAGACGTACCGATAAGGCGGTCCAGGCGTTTCGCCTGAAACTTCATCAGCGCACATTCGTATTACAGCTTCACGGATGGATGGTGGGCCGTTTTCGGAATGAGGCTCTCGCCGCAGCGCCGCGCACATGTGTCTTAAACGTTTGCAAGAGCTTCGCGGATGGAGGGCGGGCAGTTTTCAAAATGTGGCTCTCGCTTAACGCCTCGCACATTCGCCTTAAACGTTTGCAAGAGCTTCACGGATGGAGGGCTGCAAGTTGTGGCTCTCGCCTTAGCGCCGCGCACATTCGTCTTCACAGTTTACAGCAGTTTCGAGGACTATGATGACTGACGTCTCAAAACTGGTGTTCGTGCACACTTTAGGACTGGCAAGGCGCGACAATCACGTCGATTCGTGGTGTTGACGTCCCAGAAACGGTGTTCTGGCACGATCTAGGGTCGAAAGGTCGCTACAGTGACATTGAAACGCGTCGGCGTTGAAATCGCAAGTATGGTGCTTTTGCACGGTTGAAGATGTTCAAACGATTGTCTTCCAATGGGGCTTTTCCCACAATGAAAAACAAGCCCTTGCGCGAGCCAGTGAAGAGGGACCTTGGAGGGAGGGGTTATTGCAACATCGTTGGTGGGTATTAGGTTTCCCCTGGTCCTCCTCCTCCGCCTTCTCCTTCCCTTCTTCTCCCTCCTCCCCCTCATCCTCCTCCTCCCCCCGTCCTCTACCCTCTCCTTCGTGGTTCCTCTTCCCCTCCCCCGCGGCCCCAATCCCGCCCCTTCAAATCCCATTCTACCCCCCACCCACCGCGACGAACGTGGAGCCGTCCATGTCCTGTCGCCGCGCCGAGGGGAGAGCGGGCCCCATCCGGGCCACCGCGCTCAGCGAGCAGAAGAAACTGATGAAGACGACTATGGTGGCGTCCATGGTTATGGCTGTGCTGCTGCTGGTGATGCTGATGATGGTGGTGACGGTGCTGCTAGTGCCGATGATGCAGAAGATGTTTGTACATAATGCTATGATTATAGTCACGTCGATGATGTTGATGATGCTGCTGATGATGATGCTGCGGACGCTGATGCTGATGCTGATGCTGATGCTGATGCTGATGCTGCTGATGATGATGATGCTTATGATGATGCTAATGATGATACTGATGATGAGGAGGAGGAGGATGATGCTGATGACAATGCTGATTATGATGCTGATGCTGATGCTGGTGATGATGATGCTGATGATGCTGATGATGCTGATGATGATGATGACGATGATGATGATGATGATGATGATGATGATGATGATGATGGCGGTGCCGGTGCTGATGCTGAGTTGGCTTCCATCTCCGTCCAGCCGCAAGCGGCTCTGCCCACTTTGCACGGCCGGCGCGACACTACAGCACAACATCGCGGGAGAACAGCTGCCCGGTCGTGCTGATGCTGATGCTGATGCTGCCGGTGACGATGGTGACGATGGTGATGATGGTGATGATGGTGATGATGGTGATGATGATGATGATGATGGTGATGATGATGATGATGATGATGATGATGATGATGATGGTGGTGGCTACGCCCTTATTTGAAATCACTAGACACCGCTGCGACGTTCTGCCACGTCCTCCAGAAAAGGCGAGGAGCAGCTGGAGGGACCGACTCCTGCACGCACCGGCGAAACAAGGCGCATCAGCAGAAGGAGGGGAGAAAGGGTAGCAATCGACAACATGACACCCAGGAGAGCTCCGCGACGTCGCGCCACGAGAGCACGGCTGCCTCCTCCTGCCTCCTCTGCCTGCCTCATCCTTAGGCAGGGGGCCACATGCGAACCCTACCCCTATTCCCCACCCTCCCCCTCAGAAATCGTGGGAGGTAGGGGTAGGGTTCGCATGCTGGAGGCGGATGAGGGGAGAAAGGGTAGCAATCGACAACATGACACCCAAGAGGTTGCCGTACCGTGCCCGAGCGGACTCGCGCGAGCGAAGGCCCCTCGCTCCGGTCCGCATCCTTTGTGGCGACAAGGAGGGTAGACGCCGCGTGGTAGATACAGTCCAGCTGCTACCGTGAGGAACGCTAAACAAGGAAACACTGTTTGACATCGGACGCGCCTGCGTGCATGAAGAGCGCTGGAGGAACAACCGTGGAAGGACATGGGGAACAGCGAGATCCTTCTACCCCGAGCTGTTCCATATTCCAGCGTGTTGACTGCACCCGAGCCCGTGATTCTCAGAACGGGTCCGCAGAAGCCGAATGCAGCGCGGGCGCCCGTGTCCTCGAACTCCATCCGCAGGCAATGGAGGAACACGCGCGGGACCAGGGCGGCGTCCTGAACCCGCCCCATCTGCTGTGCGCTCATCGTTCTCCTGCCGCTTCCTCCACATCCGTCCCGCCCATGGGTGATGTCGAGAAACGCTGGGGGCGTCTTCTCCGTTTTCAATATCGCCGTTTTGTTTTTACAGATTTTGAGGTCCGTCTCGCTCGCGCCATTTTCGGTTTGGTTCGGCGTCGTACTGCCGTTGTTGTTTCTGTTTTGGGCAGCCGTCGGTGTTCCGTTCTGGCTGGCCGAGAACCTAGCGGGTCAAAACGGGGGAAAACATAAACGCCTCAACGTTTCGAACACCAACTGGGCGACGATCAGAAAAGGGTCTTCCGCGAGATGCCGTCGCGACCTTACGCGGTGGCTGCCGCGGGCCGCCAGCTCGGCACGCCACAAAAAGAAGGCGAGGGCGCTTGCGCGCGACCCTACGCGGGCAGCTTCCGCGCCAATATCGGCGCAATCGACACC
>CAUYUJ010022302.1:78302-125380 GCA_963575745.1 Prorocentrum cordatum | reverse complement strand
GCCGGCTGTTCGGGCGTCGCGTGGTGGGGGGGGCGACGTGCCCAGGCCCAGAAAATTAGCAATATCATGAATAATTTTGGATGCCAGGTTCGGGGGCGAGCTTGGCTCCCTGCCGCATGCAGCTGAATTCGGCTATCCTTCCGCTGCAGGGCAAATGAGCTTGAGCTCTGGCGATGGCTCGTGGCTCACGCCATCGTATGCTAACCTACCCGACACCAGAAAAAGAAGTGGCATGATAAGCGGTTGTTTCGAATAGTTCTAAGATTCGGGAACCAGTGCGGCTCCTTCCCGAATGTTTCTCGATTCATTTCGTCATGTCGCTTGGTCAAATGAAAGGCTTCCTCCTGGCGATGGTTTGAGGCTCGTGCTCACCTCTGCAACTTGACATCAGAAAAAACAGTTATACAATAATACTACGTGAATAGTTCTAGGTATATGTAACGATGTTGACTCCCTGGTGCATGCTGTCTGATGTTTACCAACCAGCTGTGGCATACCTCATTTCGGACTCTGGTGAGTCAGTGGTTCACGCTACCTTTTCCTAATATGCATGGCAGCAGAGAAATGAGAGATACGACATAGGCTTTTCATGATATGTATCGAGACCTAGCCCGACTTTCGTTTTCTTGTGTCTCCAGCTGGATGTATTCAATCCGTTTCTGTCGGCCGATGTACATATCACATCTGGATATGACATAAAACTCACACTATTTTCTGGAAGCCATCATCAACAAAGAACATGGACACTTCGACAGATAGTTCCAGCAGTTCTTCAGTTCGCAATACTGCTCCTGCGGACCTGAAGATTTTACAGGAAGTATCGTCATAACTTAAAGCACGTTAGAACAGTCTGGATTTCTAAAACGAATTGGTTTAATCTCGCACGATCTCTGAACAACCGACCCCAGGTCACCACTCTGTCTCTTCTGCCCGGGCCCGCCAACTGGCTCTGCCCTGCCGCTGGCTTCCTCTGGCTCTAGTCGAACCAAGAGCTCTACGAGGTATTTGTGTAGCTGCTCTGCACGTCGAGATGCAGTGGGGAAAAAACCAAATAGGTTGCCCAAAGAGTTGCAGCAGGCGAGCAGTTTTTCCGCCCAAAGCCTATTAGCAGACTGCTCTCAGGCGTCCAGGTCCTCGAGACTGGAGCTTCGAATCCTGCTGGACCTTCGGGAGAGCTTCCTCCGGGCATGCGTGCTGGGAAACGCTTAGACAAAAGGCCTTTCGGGACACGTCGGCCTCCGGGGGCCCTTCCTGGGCCTCGGGACCGCCAAAAAAAGCCTCAGGATCCAGGCAGGGGCCCAGACCTTTGGGGGTCGACGCTGTGAAAAGGTCACGACGTCGGGAGGCGAGGCACCCAGACCCCCTCGAGTCGTGAGAGAAACGCGCGACGGAAGGCCTCTCGCTGGCTTCGGCCTCTGGGGGCCCCAGCTGGGCCTCTCGGTGCCGTCAGGAATCGCTTTAGGATGAAAATCCGGTTCCGGGGGATGGGCTGAGACCTCGGGGGGTCGACGTCATGAAAACATCATGACATCGGGGGATTGGGAGGGGAGAGGGGGAGGTGGGAAGGCTTCTTCGAAGCACCGCTGCTTGTTGGAAGGCGTGGGCCTTGTCTATGGTTGTCAGGGAGAAGCAGCTCCTTCTAAACAACCTTTCTCCCTCCCCTTGCCCCCCTGTGCGCGCCGCCAATTGCTCGGAATCGTGGTTCAAGAAAGTCTTCGGACGTCTTCGTCGGTCTTCGAGGGGGTCGACGTCATGATAGAACTCGTGACGTTGGGTCCCGGATGTGGGGGCGGCGAAGAAAGCTGCATGTTCCCTCCCTTGCGCCCTGGACCCCTGGGGCCCGAAAGGGGCACGGAAGGTGCACCTGCGCGCTGCTGCCCCCTCCCCCCCCTTTTAATTATCGCCCCCCCCCCCCTACACATATCGCCCCCCCCCCCCCTCAAAAACACCATCCCCCTCAATACCGCCCCCCCCAAAAAATCCCCCCCCCCTCCCCTCCCCTTCCCTCCTAATATCGCCCCCACAGATCGCCCCCCCATATGCCAGCCCCCTTCAAAAAGATCGCCCGCGCTGCGCGTGCGGGCCGCCCTCCCCCGGGTGGCCGAGGGCGCCGCGCGGGCCCGCGGGGCGGACCCGCGCGGCGCCGAGGGGCCATCGCTCGGCCTCCGGAGGCCGCCCTCCGGGCTGCGGGAGCGTCCAGCGGACGATCCAGGCCAAGACGCACCCCGCTCCAAGAGAAGGGCTGAGATCCGTGGGGCCGCCGCGGGCGGCGACGCCGACGACGAGGGCGACGGCGACGGCGGCGGCGGCGGCGGTGGCGGCGGCGACGACGACGACGTCGACGACAGGGCGGATAGGGCGAGGGCGACGAGGCCGACGATGGCGACGATGACGGGGGCGACGACGACGGCGCCGGCGGGCTTCGGGTGGCTTTCCAGACGGTCGAGGTGGAGTGGCGCAGAAGGGGGGTCTCAAACATCTGGCGCCTCGAGGCCGAGGCAGCGGGTCGCCAGGGGAGGCCCAGAGGTTGGCACCAACACCAGAGTCCGGCGGCGGCTTCCTGCCCTCGTCGTTGACGGTGGCACCCTTCGGGCCCCTTCGGTGGCCGAGAGAGCTCACCACCGGCACCACAATGCAGAGCTTCCCCTGGAGGCCGTGGACCAGACGGCACCACTCACTGAGAGCCAGGCCGAGGGGGCCCACCGCTGCCCCACACCTCGGGCGGTGGTGGCTCCGGTCGGGCCATCCCCGTGCCTCGCCTGCCCTATCTCGGCTCCTGCCTCTCGCGCTGTCCCCCCCTCCTCGCACAGCTGCCTCCGCCGCGTCTCGAGCCCAGCTCCGCGCCCGCGCCCTCTCCTCCACCCCCCTACCCTTCAGTCGGGCATGTCCCTCTACAGGAGGAGTGTTCAGCAACAGTTCCAGAGTGGTCGGGGGACGATTTTCCGACCACGTTTTGGACTTTTTGTGGGCATTTTCGGACCACTTCGATCAGGAGGGAAAGAAACACACAGACACAATTAATCGTCGACCCCCAGGGAAATATAGGAAAATATGGAAAGTGGGGGGGAAGACGAAAACCCAATAAATATTGGAAAATATGGAGAATCTCTTTATTTGTGTGTATTTATTTGTGTGTCCTGGGGCCCCTTCAGTTGAGCTCTTCGTCCAAGATCCGCCCGTGGGGGGACGTGCCCGAGCGGACCCTGCCCTCGCGGCGCCCTCTCCTGCCGCGTGCCGCCGCGTCGCGCGCAGCGCTCTCCCCCTGCGGTGTGTGGACCTCGGGGGCCTCGGGACTGGCGAGAGGCCGGGCCTGGCTGTGGACCTAGTTCTCCTTCTCCTCCTCCTCCTCCTCCTCCTCTTCCTCCTCCTCCTCCTCCTCCTCCTCGCCCCCCCTCCTCGCCCCCCCTCCGCCTCGCCCTCCCTCCCAGGAGGGCGTGGGCCGAGGTGGGCCTCGCCCCGCCCCCCCCCGAGGGAGGCTGGGGCCCACGCGCGGCCCAGCGCTGCGCCCGCACAGCGCTGGCGCTCGGCTGTGCCGCGGCTCCTTCCCGGTGCCGCTGCTGCAGAGCACAAGCTGTGGAAGGACCAGGAGACCTATTTTCAGAGCCCCGAATCATCAGGGGTAACTCGGGTCAGGGCTAACTCGGGTTCGTTTTTCGGGATTCCGAACCCGACTTGCCCCGGACCCGAGTTACCCCGGATAGTTCGGGCGTCCAGAGCCCCGAATCATCAGGGGTAACTCGGGTCAGGGCTAACTCGGGTTGGTTCCCCGACTTACCCCGGACCCGAGTTACCCCGGATAGTTCGGGCGCCCAATTTTTGTACGCGCTGAACTTACTGCGCGCACATCAATTTCTGAGGACTTCGGCCCATTCCGTCCATCCCCCCAGGGACGCGCTCCGGCGCGACGGTGGCGGTTCGTTCGTTCGTTTGTTCGTCCTCCTCCTGGTTTGTCTTTCCTGCCACCTCTTGGCTTCTGTTCCCCCCCCGCCTGTACATCGGCGGGAGGGGTCGGGGGCGCCACGGTTCATCAAGAAAGCCGTCCGCATTACGGAGACAACGAAGAGTACTGTATGTGGATGATGGTATTGATCATAACAACAATGGTGATGATGATGGTGATGATTATTACGATGCGGGTGTTGATGGTAATTACGATGCTGATGATAATGATGATGATGCTGCTGATGTTGATGTTGGTGATACTGATGTTCTTGATGATGATGCTGATGCTGATGCTGCTGCTGCTGATGATGTGGATGATGTGGATGATGATGCTGATGTTGATAATGATGATGATGATGATGATGATGATGATGATGATGATGATGCTGGTGGTAATAATGCTGCTGTTACTGATGATGATGATGAGGAGGAGGAGGAGGAGGAGGAGGAGGAGGAGGATGAGGGCAAGGAGGAGGAGGAGGAGGAGGAGGAGGAGGAGGCGGGAGGAGGCGGGATAACGAGACGGAACCCACTGAGCGAGCGGTCCTTGGGCGCCGTGGCGAAGCCACAGCCGCGCACGCGCGCGCGCGACGCGCACCACCTGTGTCTCAGCCGCTGCCGCGGGGCCTCCCGCACCGGCATCCTGCTGCCGCGGCTAGCGCAGAGAAGGATACGGTGGTAAGGGAGGAGGGCGAGAGGGCGAGGAGAGAGAGAGAGAGAGAGATTGCGCCGAGAGTGCTGAGAGCGCTGAGATTGCCGAGCTCGTTGAGAGTGCTGACCTTGCTGAGAGTGCTGAGAGTGCTGAGGGAAAGGTATATGTATGGATATACAGAGAACGAGAGACAGATTGACAGGGATAACTACCTATCGATATATACGTACTTGTATATTCACAACAAATAACACATGCATACATGAGAGAGTCGGAAAGAGGGGAGGAAGAGAGAGAGAGAGAGATACAGAGAGAACGAGAGAGATAAACATAGAGCGAGAGACAATGACACAGAGAGAGGGAAAGCGAGAGAGAGAGAGAGAGAGAGATAAACAAAAAAAAGATAGCGAGAGAACGACGGAGAGGCAGAGAGGCAGCGAGAGCGAGCGAGCGAGAGAGAGAGAGAGATATATATCCAGCGAGACGGAGAGAAAGCGAGACACACAGAGAGAGAAAGAGAGAGAGAGAGAGACAGAGGTAGCGAGACCGCGGCACGCGCGCCCAGACGGCGGGGCCCCCGCCGCGCCGAGGCCATGCCGCTCGGGCCCCGGCAGTGGGCCACGGCCCGGGGCTGCGCCACGCCCGCCGCCTGGGCCGCGCTGGTGGCCCACGCGGCGCCGCCCGCGCCGAGAGGCCGCCCCGCGCCCCTCGCGCGCTGGGAAGGCACCGCGGCCCCAGACTTTTAATAGGTAGGGCACGTCCCTGGACAGGAAGAACAGTCTGGGGAGGATGTTTTGTTTTGTGTGGTTGCAGCATCTGTGGGGCATTTTTGGTGGGGCACTTTTCTGGGGCATCTGAAGCTTTTCGGCGACGTCCCTCGACAGGGAGAACAGTCAGGGGAGGATTGTTTTGGTTGTTGCAGCACTTGTGGGGCATTTTTGTCGGACACGTACCTTACCAGCCTCGAGCGTATCCCTGTCCCTGAGATCGGCACGCCAAAAGGCGAGGACAATCCTAGGGATCCGCCCTCAAAAAAGAAGGGGGTCCCTACAGGATCGGCATCGTGATGAGGAGATGCCCAGCATAGGGATAGGGATATGCTCCAGGCTGGTAAACGTCCCTCGACAGGAGAAAAGTTGGGGGACTGGACAGGAAGAACAGTCTGGGGAGGATTTTTTTTGCTGTTGCAGCATCTGTGGGGCATTTTTGTGGGGCACTTTTCTGGGGTATCTGAGGCCTTTCGGCGACGTCCCTCGACAGGAGAACGGTCTGGGGAGGATTTTTGTTGGTTGTTGCAGCACTTGTGGGGCATTTTTGTCGGACACGTACCTTACAGCCTCGAGCGTATCCCTGTCCCTGAGATCGGCACGCCAAAAGGCGAGGACAATCCTAGGGATCCGCCCTCAAAAAAGAAGGGGATCCCTATAGGATCGGCATCGTGATGAGGAGATGCCCAGCATAGGGATGGGGATATGTTCCAGGCTGGTAAACGTTCCTCGACAGGAGAAAAGTTGGGGGACGCTTCTTTTGTTGTTGCAGCATTTGTGGGGCATTTTTGTCGGGCATTTTTGGGCGTAGCTAAAGCTTTTCGGCCACCATCCGCCTGTGGGGGGGCAGGCCCGACCTAACCCCAGACCCCCTGGAGTAACTCGGAGGAGAAAAAAGGGCATAAGCATAAACTGTTGGGCGCTCCGCGCGGCTTTCTTGGATCCGCGCTGGCCCGCCCCGGCGGCGCCTCTGGCGCCGCCCCTGGCGCGCTCCGCGCGCCAGGGAGGGGGGTCCAGCGGAGATCCAAGAAATCCTCGCGGAGCGCTAAAAGTTTATGTTTATACCGCTTTTCCTCCTTATAGTAACGACGAACAACGCGACGGGAGGTTTGTTCACAGTTCTCAGCCTCTGGGGACCCTGACCGGGCGTCGGGACCGCCACGAAACGACACAAGATGAAGAGCCAGTCCCGGGGAAAGGTCGAAACCTCTGGAGGTCGACGTCATTAACAAATCATGACGTCGGGGGTCCGGGACGGGAGTGTTTTCATCATTTTTGGCCCCGGGGGGGCCTGCCTGGGCCTCGGGGCCGCCCAAAAATGATTCAGGGTGAAAGACCAGTTCCCGGGAAGGGGTCCAGCATTTCTGGGGGTCGACGTTGCGACAAAGATCACGACGTCAGGGATGTTGGTCTCCCTTGGGGGCCTTCTCCTCCTCGGAGCGGACGTCGCTGCTGTCGGTCCGACTCGCCCGCTGCTTGTGCCATACGGGTGCGGCTGCGGGGTCGGCCGAGGTTCCCTCGGTGTTGCCTGAAGTCGGGCATGTCCTCCTACAGGAGGAAGATGCAAACAATATTTGTTTGAAAAAGGTCAGGGGATGATTTTCTTGTATTTCGGACTATTTTCGAACGTTTTTTTAAGCTCCTCCAGAATCCGCCTGTAGAAGGACATGCCCGACCGAAGTGCTGCTGTGGAGGCCGGCAGGAGCCACGCTGGAGCGGACGCTGGGAGGGGCGCAGCGGGCGGTTGCTTCGGAGGGCTGCGGGCCGCATCTCCGCCTCGCTGGCCTGGGGCGGCGGCGGGCGGGAATTTTTGCTCGGCGCGCCGCTCCGCCGGCTCCGGCCCACCATGCTTCGGCGCGACGCGCGAACCACGCTCCGGCCCCCGAGCGTCAGCGCCTCGAGCCTTTCCTAGGCTCCCGGAGGAGCGAGCGAGCGAGCGAGCGAGCGAGCGAGCGAGGAGGAGGAGGAGGAGGAGGAGGAGGGAGGGGAGGGGAGGAGGAGGTCCGTAGCCATTTTGGCTCAAGCCTCTTTTAGAACCCGATCGGGCTCTAAGGGGGGTGAGAGCCCCGCATTCTGGGCTCGGGGTCTCCTTTTGCCGACAGGCGGCTTTCCCGCACGATCCCTGCAGCCCAGTCCTGCTGCAGGCGTTTTTCTTTCAGGCTTCGTTCACTGTCCACACGTCCAGATGTCATGGACTCTGGTTACTCCGAGGAAGCAGGGCAGGGGCAAGGACAAGAGCGCCAAGGGCAGCCCGAACTCCAAATCTCCAGCTGATCAAGGGACGCAACCGCCAACGTCCCCAACCCAGAGCTGGACATGCCTGCAGTGTACGGCCAGCAACCACCTGCGCCTTGCGTACTGCAGGATGTGTGGAGTACATTGGCAGACGGCGGCGCCGAAGATCCCGCCACCGCCCAAGACGGCTGGCACAGACGACCCAATGACGGGAGTTGGCGACACGTCCGGGCCGCCTTGGGTGAATCACGGCCAGCAGATTACTCGATGCCAGCAGTTGCTCGACAGCTTGGGCAAGGCTAAGGGGACCGAGGGCTGCACCATCGCGAAGCAGAAAGTGGAGGAGGCGATCGAACACCTCCGACAGGAACGAGATAATTCTAAGACGCCTCAGCAGCTCCTCATCGTGGCCAACCAGAAGTTGCTGAAAGCCCAGACGGCGATGAGCAAGCACGACGCCAACATAGGCAAGTACCGTGACCAGATCGCCGCCGTGGAGAAAACGATCGAAGAGAAGAGGTCCCTCATTGCGGACGAGGAGACCCAAATTTCGGAGTGCCAGCAGAAGATCGCGGAACAGGTGGCCGTGGTCCAGAAGCTGGCGCCATCACATTCAACACCAGAGGCGGCTCAACCGACAGATCAAGGAGCAGCGGCCCAGAGACAGGCTGACGGATCGATCGACTCCCTCCTGGGCGAGCTGAATGCGTTCCAGAGCCGCCTCTCGGGCAACGAGAACCAGGCCCTCATCGGCCCCATGCAGACGCTCGTCGCGACCGTCCAGCAGGTCCAGCGGCAGGCGCGGGCAGACGCAGTGGCGGCAGAGGCGCAGGGGATGGCGCAGGAGGCTGCAACGGCCGCCTCCGCTGCCCCAGCGCCCGCAGGGGCGGACGGCCCCGCCAGCGCCCCGCCAGCAAAGGCGGCCATGGCTTCGCGGCCGCAGCAGGCGATGCCCCAGCAGCCCGCGAACCCCGCAGGGGGAGGCCAGGGCAAGGGGGCCAAAGGCACGCACATCGGTCCGAAGGTAAGGGTGCCCCCGCCGACAGAGGCAGGAGCCGCAGCCGCGAGCAGGCCAGAGACGGCGAGGGCAATGATCATTGACTAGCCCAAGACGGCCCTGAGGCCGAGGTACCAGTACAAGTCAAAGGATCCAAGATGAGTGAAGGTCTTATCATTCTCACCGTGAACGGCTCGGGCTGGGGCTCAGCCAAGCGCATCATCAAGAGCACCAACGCGCACATCGTGCTGGTGCAGGAGCAGAAGCTCCAGGGGCAGTCGCTCCTCGAGGTCCAGGCTTCGATGAGGAAAGCAGGATGGAGATCATTCTGGGAGGAGGCCACCACACGGGGGTTGGAATGTCCGCTGGCGCTGCGATTTTGGTCAGGGGCTATCTCGATGCATGGCAGCCTAGTGATTCCAGCGTGTGGCCACACAGAGTGATTAATATGCATGTTCGTTGCAAGCATCTCGGCGCCATCAGCATATACTCAAACTACTGGAGGGACAGTGTTGGGCTGAACGGCGAGAACACCGCTATTGCTCAGGCCCTGGGTAACCATATCCTATCCAAGGGCCCCCCATTCATCTCTGGGGGGGGGGGGACTACAACCTCGAACCTCACATTGTTGAGACGGCCCTTTCCCCTTCGCAAATACAAAGGTCGAGTGACCATCCCAGTGCCTGAGGTAACTTGCGTTTCAGGCAGCGCGCTCAAGTGCTGCGACTATTTCACGGTCTCTTTCGCGCCCCAGCATGCCATCAGGGACTCCATCACGGACATGGGGGCCCAGCTGGCCTCTCATCGACCAGTGCTCCTCAGGCTCAAGGAGAACCCATGGGCCCCATCTGTTCTTCGTCTCGCTCATAGGCAAAGGCCCCCCTGCAGTTGTCCCTGTGGGCCCCCGACCCAGAGCGCCAGATTATGGGTACCTCCAGGGCTCCATGGATGTGATCCCCAAGGATTTCACAGAGCCCAACGGGGAGGGGTGCATTTCGCCGAAAACAGATGCGGAACACTTAAAGGTGCATGAGGCCTTGGGCGGGGCTGCGCGGGGTTGGCATCAAACTTCTTGGGGCGAACTTCAGGGCACATTTCAGAGCTATCCTGAACAAGGGGCTCCTGGAGGCACCGAGTACGAGTTTGAATCAGTTCCGCTCCCGCGTCTTTTGGCCACCAAGCAACATCTGTGCCGCTCGGGAGACCGAGTGCTAGTTTGGCTTCACCATCGTTGCCGCGAAGCAGTTTCACTCCTCCGCGCTGGCAGGACATGGGATGATCAATATCTCAACCAGCTCTTCGGATCTTTGCAGAGGGCAGCCAAAGGTCCACAAGGTCCTCTCCACTTTCACCTAGGGGAGGAGGGCGCCCCCTATTGGGGCAGCAAGCTGGACGCTTTAGTTTCGGACATCTCACTCAGCCACGACGGACTCATCCAGGGGCTCGGGTCGTTGGGGTCGGAGGCGGAGGAGGTGGCCCACCGACGTCTCCCTCGGGAAAAACGCGAGGCTCGCGAGAGCTGGAACAAATGGTGTGATCAAGCCTTGGAAGGAGGAGCTAAATGGGGACATGCGTACATTAAGATCGCGGAGGAGAGGAAGGGGCAGGTTTTCCACGTTTGTGAAGACGGGCGCCCGACGGCGTGTCCGACAGCAGCTTTAACCTCTCAGGCCGACCTTTGGTCGGAAGCATGGAATGCGCAACCGACCAGAAAAGAGACCCCGCTCAAGTGGCCAGGTCTTCGCATCCCCAGGGCCCCGTCAGTTGACGAAATCCGCCGTCTCTCCCTCTCCCTCAAGACCCACGCCATCGACGTAGACGGATGCCATCCCCGCCATTTTGCTGCCTTGCCAGACGGGGCCCTGGACATCCTCAGTAAGATTTTTGTGCTCATCAGATTGTGCGGGAATCTGCCCACGTGGATGTAGATCCTTATTGGTTCGCTGTTCGCCAAGCTGATGAAGGGCTTCCGTCCCATCGGCTTCTACCAGAGTCTAGGTCGGCTTGTTTGTAAGTGGAATGCCCAAGAACTGCAGATATGGGGAAATACCTTGCGTAATTACGGCACATTCAACATGGCACCACACAGACGCATTGCGGACGGGGTCTGGAGACAGGCGAGCAGAGGGGACACCGCACATCTGGATCATGAACACATATTAAGTGTCATAGGAGATCTTAGGCACTGTTATGAACAGGTCAGACATGAAGGCCTCGAGGACGCAGCCATGAGCTTCGATTATCCACTTCGTGGTTTACAATATGCGGCTGCGACATATACGTGGCCACGTGTTTTAGCCTTGGCTGGCCAAGCCTCCCCGAAGATTTACCCGTGGCAAGGGATCGTGGCAGGCTCCAGCACAGCCACTTTCGAGATCAAGTGCCACATGCTTCCAGTAGTGTCGAACTACCCAGGCCAAGAGTTGGGGCCCAGTCTAACGATTCATATTGACGACATAGGCCTCAACCACAGTAACTCCTCCATGCCCCACCTCATTGGCCAGATGCGGGCTACTATGTCTTTCCTGATAGACAGATTTGCGAACGACCTAGGCCTACCGCTTGCCATGGACAAGTTTAATATGACAGGCAACTCCGAGCTGCTCCTCCGACGAGCAGTCGCCAGGCTTGGCATCTACGCTGGGCCAGAGGGAGGAGAGCCTTCCGTCGTCAACCTTGGATGCGACTTCGCACCTGGCAAGAATCGCGCGCAGCCCCGAGTCAAGAAGAAACGCCAGACCAGATGGAAGACGGCAGAAGCCAGGATCCGCAAGATGGGGGCTCCCGGGGGGCCAAAGCCAGGACAGCCAAGCTCTACTTCTGTGGTATCAAACCTGGGCTGACTTATGGCGAAGCAATCGCGGGTTGGTTTCCTGGGGAGGTTGACAGTCTGGGAAGACACGGAGCTGCTGCGCTAGGTCTCACGTCTGCAGTAACCAGCCTCCAGCTGGCCTGGTCCTTGGATCCAGACAAGGACCCCCTGTCTCATGCAGCGGCAAGCCTTTGCAGATATTCCAGAGAGTGGTGGGTGGCCACCAACATCAAGCTGAGAGCCCACGACGGTCTCTCCCCGCTGGGGCTCAACCAGGCCTTCGACAAGGCCAAGCAACACTTTGAGGATCTACCCAAGAACTCCAGCTGGGCCAAGAAGAGCTTTCGGGGTCTTAGGTGACATGTCCTGCTGGGTCCAGAAGGCCTCTTGGATATTTATTCACGCGGCAAGGATCAGGCGCCCCAGCGCGTTCGAGTTCCTCCTCACCGAGACCCCTCCCACCACGGTCAAAGCGTACCTCGCGGAAGATCTCAGACTGGCTCTACTGGCCCCCGAGGTCCTCAAGGGGCTCCCTGGCTTGGAGGCGGCCCAGGAGACGGATCGGAGCTCCGAGGACATCAGAGACGGGGGCCTCTGGACGCTGCCGCCCAAAACATTTTGGAAGAGCACCAGGGGGCCACCCAGACAGCGGCATATTGTTAGGCAAATATTTTGTGGCAGCTATATCACGGCGGCGGAGCTCCACAGCTGGGGCTACCAGGTCTCACCGTTGTGCAGCCTGTGCAAGACCCGCCCCGACTCGGCGTGGCACCGCGCATTCGAGTGCGACGCGAAGGCGGAGGAGGGGGCAACAATTGTAGACGAAACATTGCTGCATGAGGCCCTGGCCGCAGGACCAGAAGATAATCTCTTTGGGGAACTCTGGATGCCTGTTCCTGAGATCAATGCCCAACCGATTTTAGACGAAGTTGTTGAATTCTTGGACTCTTCAGGCTCCACGAAACCTATTCAGTTCGAAGAAGACGACGAACTTTTCTCGGATGGAAGTTGTTTCGGTCCTACGTTTTCAGGCTCAGGAGGCTCCCGTGCAGGCTGGGCGGTTGTGGCCACCGACGAGGTCGGGGCCTTCAGGAAGGCGATGTTCGGGCCCGTGCCCGCCTTCCTCAGCCAGACGCCTGGTTTTGCAGAGCATCTTGCAGTGCTTCGAGGCCTCATGCAGGCCAACCCGACCATGTCTGTATTTGGAGCCCGTGTGGATTGTGCGGCATGTTTAAAGGAGTTGGCCTGCCGTTCAAGAGCATCGACGGATCAACCAGCTCAGCATACGTCTGGAGAAAAGTGGACGAAGGTAACTTCCCCGCCCTGACTCTGACCAAGGTAAAAGCCCACGCGAAGATCTTTGATAATACCGACCCTGGGACGGCACTAAATATTCGAGGCAATGATGGACTAGCAGATGAACATGCTAAACGAGGAGCCCTGATGCATCCTGATGCCCAGCATCTAGAAGTCCAGTTCACTATACAGTATGATAAGTGGCTCTCAGTAGCCAAAGCTATGAGTATAATGCTAGAACTTTGGCCTGGGTCCAAGGAGCTGTATGGGGACCTTGCCCGTGTGACCCGTGCTCGGACCCCCAGGTCCCCTCTTGCTGGCCCCACTCACAATTGTCTCTGGAATGGGACCAGGTGGCAGTGTATAGCGTGTGCCCGCTCCTTCGCTCGTCCACCCAGCAGTAACAGTCTTTGTGCTAAATTAACTCCGAGCCTGCTTGCGCTCGGGGCCCCGCGAGTCGGTCCAGGGAAACCACACCGCCTCTGGGTCTCACGCTGCCTCGAGACGGGGCTAGGATTAGTCTTCTGCAAGAATTGCGGGGCCTACTGTTCAGGCGCTCCCCGCAAGTTGCTCGCCCCATGTGATAAGGTCTTCAAAGCCCAGAAGAGGACCTTGGAGGCGGGGAGGTTGCCGTGGCCAAAGGGTCACCACATCAGCGAGCCCTGGCCCCTTAAAGCGGGGGCGGCGGAGTGGTGGAAGTACGCGGAGGCAAGGACCGCCCGCCTGCCTGCCCCCTCCTCGGCTTGTTGATGCTTCCCTCTTTTCTCTTTCTTTCTTTGTCACCGTCTTCGATCTTGATCGTTGTTTGGTGGTGGGGCGGCTCGAAAAAAGGGGAGGAGGAGGAGGAGGAGGAGGAGGAGGAGGAGGAGGAGGAGGGGCGGGGAGGAGGAGAGAGGAGGAGGAGGAGAGGAGGATAAGGGAGGAGGAGGAGGAGGGGAGAGGAGGGAGGTGGAGGAGGTGGAGGAGAAGGGAAGGAGGAGGAGATTAGGAGTTTCGCCCCGCCCCCGGATTAAAAAAGCGGAGCGACGCTCTCTCCTGCGCTGGCAGGAAACAGTACGGCGGCGCAGCGTGTCCCGCCGCGCTCCATGCTTGCGGCCGCGCCGAGCAGGAAGAGCTCCCAGAAGCCTCCCCGACCGCAGAGGTCCGCCGGCGAGGCCTCCAGGGCAGCAGTGCGCCTCCTCAGGCCGGCTCTGCTGTGGCCGCTGCTCCCTGCAGGCCAGCAGACAGGTGCAGGAGTGGTGGTGGATTTGTGCCGCCATTGGGGGGACCAACAGGTACCGATGCCACTACTTTCCTGGACCTCTCCTGGGGTGCGTTCTGACCAGGATCTCGACGCGAATCCAGCGGTGGCGACGAGGGCCGCCCAGGAGGCCCAAACAGTCGAAGACAAGGTCGTTGTTTTCAGATTTCTTGTTTTGCCGATCGGCGCGGGCCCTCGTACCCCCCCCGCCCTCCCCCATGGAGTAAATGTTGCCTGTTTGGGGCGCCTGTTTCGGGCAGGTGGAATCTCCCCCATAGGACGCACTGTTGCAAACAGTCGCGCTGAAGCAGAAGTCTGGAGCCAGAGCCCCCCCCCCCTTCAACCCCTCCTTCCGCCCAATGTCGAAACGCCGAATAAGAAAACGCTCACTGGCGGTATCGATACTTTCTTCCTCTGCTGGGTCATTGGGAAGGGTGCCTTTGTTTAGGTCGGGCATGTCCCCCTACAGGCGGATTTTGAACGAAAAACAAAAATTAGTCAACCGATATTCCAAAACGGCCAAAAAATGTCCCCAAATCCTCCCTTTTGGACTAATTTTTGAACTTCCCGCCTGTAGAGGGACGTGCCCGACTTAAGCCTTGGTGGGCTCTGCGGCGCTTCTGTGGGAGTGAGCGGCAGGGGGCGCGCACTGCTCGACGGTGCCAGCCGCGGGCCATGGACACCCCCGCGAAAAGGCACCCATACCTTTACTCAGGAGGAAAAGAGTCCTCGATTTCCCAGAAAATATGGGAAAATATGGGAAGTGGGGGAGAAGACAAAAACGCAGAAAATATGGGAAAATATGGGGGATCCTTTTATTTGTGTGTATTTATGTGTGTGTGTGTGTGTCTCAGGGCCCCTTCATTTACCCCTCGCTCGTTTTCTCCTTTTTGGGCCACCCTGGGCGGCCCTTGTCACCACCGCTGGAGTCGTTTCGCAATCCGGGTCGGACCGCATCCCGGGAGAGGTCCGGGGAGCAGCGGCATCGGTACCTTTTTGGTTTCCCCAAACATGGAGTCGAGGTGTCAACCCGAAGGTGCCCCGTGTCCGCCGTCTTGCCCACATGGACCGCCCTCCTTCTCTGCGAGTGGCGCAGCTGGACCTGCTGCTCGAGTCGATCGTCTACTCCGCGCTCCGCCGTGCATCCCTTTCACTCGTGCACGCGTGCCTCAAGGGCGCGACTGGGCTCGGGGTCGTAGCGAGGATTCGCCGTCGCGCCGGCCTGGAAGCCTGCCTCGGAGGCGCGGCTGGCCTCGCAGCGCAGGCGCTGCAGGCTCAGAGGGGGGCCGCCCGGGCCTTCGCCTGACAGCGCCTTGCGGGCAGAGTGTCTGCCCCGACGGCGATGCCTCGGCGAGGCGGAGGTGGACGGCTGTGGAGCTGCACCTCGGTCAGGGCCATCGTGGCCATCGAACAGGACCGTGCCGGTCATACAGCTCAGCGCGCAGCCGCGTCGCAAGCGGTCGTTCGAAGATGCGGCCGCGGCACCAACTCTGCGCACGTTTCGCTGTGCCGGGCGTGCTCTGTCGTGCCTTTACAAGTCGCTGGGATGGCCCTCGGTGAGCGGGTGTGAGCGGACGGCGATGGTACTGAGGCAGATAGAGTCACGGGAGGTGGGAGAGGAGGGGGAAATGAAACGAAGGAGGTGCAGGAGAGACACTGTCATCCGAACCAGTCGGACCACTTGTAGTGAAAGTACGTCTTGCATTTATAAATAATAGATTAAATATATATATTGATATACAGAGATATATTTATATATATATAAGTATATATTTATATATAACAATATATAATATATTATTTCCCTATAGTCTTAAAAATACCCGGGCGGGGGGAAAACCCGTCCCCCCCCCCCCCCCCAAATGCGGACTCCCGGGATCTGGGGCTTTGGAACCCTCCGGACGGGCCTCGAAGCGGCCCCCCGGGCCTCGCAGGGCGTTTTAACAAGCCTTCGCAGCACACCTGGGGCGATCAGGGGGGTCATCGAAGACGTCCCAGAGACCCCCAAGACAGCACAAGAGCGATCCAAGAGTGACCGACGTGGCCTCAAGATGGCCCAAGAGGCCTCCAGGACGGCCCCAAAGAGACCTCCAAGAGCACCCCCCAGAAGGTCCCAAGAGGCAAAAATCATTAATTTTCTGTTGTTTTTTGGTGAATTTGGGGGTTCTCCTCTTTTCGGCTTCCCGACGCTCCAAGACGGCGGTCTTCTGGGCGTCCGAAGCCGCCTGGGAGGCTCCAAATCGCCCCACAACCATCCGAAGGGGCTTCCAGGCAGTCCAAGAGAGCTCCACAACGGCACAACACGGGTCCAAGATGGCCCTCAGAGAGCCCCATGGCGGCCCAAGATGGCCCCAAGACACCCTCCGAAGCATTCCAAATCGTGACCCGGTCGTTCAGGGAGACCGCGGTTGGAGGCAGGGTGGCCCGAGGAAGCCCCCAGAGGCCCCCAGAATACACCCAGGAGGCCTCCTGAAAGCATTAAGAAAGCCTGAAACAATTTTTGTGAGGACCCCAGAGGCTCTCCAAGGAGGAGCCTCCGCAATAAAGAGCTGAGGAGGATGGGGAGAATGCGCAGGGTATGGCGAAAATCAGGAAAAAGAAGCTGGAGGAAGGACAGCGAATCACTATAGCGGCGATGCCGGAAATGGCAACAAGGAGTTGTCGCTAAATTGTCGGCTTGACCTTCCTGCTATTCCGCCTGCATACCACACTTCAAGGACCAAGGTGCATGGCGCGAAGCGCCACTGCAGTCTTGTATATATATATATATATACACATGTATTTCGGTTGCCACCGAGCTGCTAAGCTCAAGCCGCATGTTCAGGCTCTCACAGAGACGGGCGGGCGCGGTGGCGTCGCGTCGCACCTCTTTTCCTGCCGCTCGTGCTCCTGCCGCTGAGGTCGGTCCAGACGCTTGTGCTTCTTCCTCCCGCCGCATCCGTTTGCCTGGTGGACCCAACGTCCACCGCCACTGCCTTTTTCCAGCTCTGCTGAATCCCTTCGCTCGGCGGCGAGCCCCGGGGGGAATGCGGAGGGGGTGGGCCTTCTCGGAAGGCTCGGAAGGCCTCCGGCCTCGTGAGAAGTGTGTGAGGTCTTCTCGAAGACGCAGACGGCTTCTCAGAAGGCGTGAGGGCTTCTGAGAAGCCCCGCCGCCTTCCCGAGAAGGCCTGCCCCCCTCACTCTTCCCCCCGGGCTTGCCGCCGACCAGCGTCCACTGCCACTGCCCCTTCCAGCTCTGCTGAAGTCCACCACTTTTCTGGGAGGCGCCCCCACTCCTGTACCTACAGTCAACCCGCATAATCAGAGTGAGGGGGCCGAACGGTCATTCATTGCCCCTGGGTGCGTGGCTGAAGTGAGATTCCGCGGTGCGGATTCGTGTTGTTGTTGTTGTTGTTGAACATTATTTATTCTAAAGAATAATTATTGTTGGGCCCCCTGGTGCGCGCCCCCCCTGCGCCGCCTAGGCCGCAGCTACATTTTCATCATTTTCGTGAGGAAGCCTCAGTAAAGAGGGTGTGTACAGGATCCGGTTGTTTTGTTGTAATCCGCTTTCCCTTGCAAAAAACAATTAGAAAATGACATTTCTTGTTCTAATATAATCAAATTTCAAGAATCCCTTGCAACAAATAAGGTAAAGTGGACATTCGCGCGCGCAAGACGAAATCCTTCCAAAAGCTTAGTGTTCGGAGCGATTTTAACATAAAAACATCAAAAAACCAATGGTTTTTTTCAACAAAAAAGTGTCAAAATCTCATCCCGCGCGCTCTTGCGGATTCGTAGGAAACCCAACACTTTTTAAACATTTCTGTCAAACGGGCTTTTGCGAGCAACTTTTTCGATCTTCTGCGACAACGGTTGCGCACCTGCCAGGGCCATCATCCCTGTCAAATAATACCATGCGGGACACATTCGTTTTTTCTTCGCGCGCGCACGCCGGAATCTCCAAAAACCATTGGGCTTCTTAAGAATTTTAGCACCGCGCATCATAAAATCACACGAATCGCACCGTGGGTTAACAACTTCTGTGGGTTAACAAGGCTTAACAACTTCTGTGGGTGTACGAACGTAGGCTTAACAACTTCTGTGGGTGTGTACTCCACGCCAGTGTAGTAGCCACGGTCGTCCGCAGGCCACGAAGAGAAGTGTCCGAACGTCATAGGGCGGGAAGCTGGGTGTGGGTGGTGGCGAAGAGTCGTATGGAAATTTGGTAGAGCTTGAACCGCCCCCCCCACAAAGTGGGGGTATTGCCCGCCTCCTATGAAAACCCTGGCACTGGTGAGAACGGAGTGTCCCCAGTCTTAAATGATTGTTGTTGTTGTTGTTGTTGTTGTTGTTGTTGATGTTGTTATTGTGGTTGTGGTTGTGGTTGTTGTTGTTGTTGTTGTTGTTGTTGTTGTTCTTGTTCTTGTTGTTGTGGTTGTTATTGTTCTTGTTCTTGTTATTCTTCTTGTTGTTGTTCTTGTTATTGTTATTGTTCTTCTTGTTGTTGTTGTTGTTGTTGTTATTGTGTGAATGTATTATCTGTGTAGATATATATATGTGTGTTGTGTGTGTGTGTGTGTTTTGCTACAGACCTACGCTGGCGCCGTCAAGACCGCCGCGCACCATTTGCAGATTCGTCGTCTCGAGGGGGGACCGCGGCCGCGACATCTCCTCCGGGGGCCCACGGAGGCCGAAGCGGCCCCGTGGGGCCCTCGGAGCCAGGAAGAGCGGACAGGCCCTCGCGAGCGAAGATTCTGTCGGTGGCGGCCAAGGGGGGGTGCTCCTCCTCCTCCTCCTCCTCCTCCTCCTCTTCCTCTTCCTCTTTCTCTTCCTCCTCCTCCTTCTCTTCCTCCTCCTCCTCCTCCTCTCACTAGGGGGGGGGTGGATATCATGGCGGAGGCCATGCTATTTCCTCAGATTTCATGGCGCCTGCTCTTATTTCAATACGTCCCCGGCTTCCCCCTGGGTCGCGTAGATGCCGCCGGCCATGATTTG
The DNA here is from genome assembly GCA_963575745.1 of Prorocentrum cordatum. Taxonomy (NCBI): domain Eukaryota; class Dinophyceae; order Prorocentrales; family Prorocentraceae; genus Prorocentrum; species Prorocentrum cordatum. The sequence goes on along the minus strand of CAUYUJ010022302.1, from coordinate 106,462 downwards.
TGCCCCCCCCTCTTGGACGCCCCCGATTCTGGGCCTCCTAGATGGGGTCAGAGTAGATGGGCTCGGAGGATCGCGCCGCATCGCCGATGCATCGCCGATGCGGCTCAATGTGGGGCCCGATCTCCTGCACGCGGATGCATCGCCGATGCATCGGCGATGCGGCGCGATCCCCCGAGCCCATTTTCTCGGAACCCATCTAGGTGGCCTCTTGATATTTGGGAGCTGGTAATATGAGTGAGTGAACTGGGGTTTGCGATTCGTCGGGACCCCGGAAGTGGAGAGGCCGCATCGGTTGCAGGTCGCACGTCGCACCCTCTCTTTTGTGTTAGAACAGAGGCTGGGGGACGATCGGCGCAGTATCGAGGGGGGGTCCAAATGCCTCGGCTATGGGGGAGACGGCCAAGTTGAAGGGGAGGAGGTGATGTAGAGACTCTTCGCCATGTGGGGTAGGCTGGGTCGTTTTTTTTTAGTGTCCTCACGACCAGTACACCCTGCCGTCTTCTGTGCAATTGTTGTCGCTTCGCGAATCCCCACCAGCCCATCCAGAAACGATGCCCAGAGGAATTGCCTCGATCAGAGAAGTGGGCAGCACACAGAGGAAGCCATTATGAGACATCTTGGGATATCTTGAGCCATCTTGGAGGTCATTTTGGGCTCTCCCAGACGCTCTTGGAGTCATCTTAATCCGTGCCCCCCCCCAAGAGGCCTCCATGTGGCTAAAACCTGTGTAGAATCAATGATTAGGCATTCTCGCCGAGGCCTCTTGGAGCATCTTGGGTGCATCTGGGGGGGCTCTTGGGGCCTCTTGGGGGTCTCTTGGGGGCCTCCGGGGGGCCTCTTGGGGGCCTCTTGGGGCCATTTTGGGGCCATCTTGGGACCTCTTGGGGCTTCCTGGGCGCTTCTTGGGGCCATCTTGGAGGAGATCGATCAAACAAGAGGGGGGGTTCAATTAGCGCCCCCCCTCGGAAGCCCCGAAGAGGCCAAAATCGTCCCAAAACCTAAGGAAAATCAATGATTTTTGCTTTCTCGCCTTTTCGCTTCCGGACGCTCTAACTACCCGCGGCCCCCCCCGTCCAGGTCCAGGGGAGGGGGTAGGGGGAGGGGTAAACCCCTCCCCAAGGGGGAAGAGGGAGGGGTGGAAGAGGATCTGTTCTAGACCACCTACGCCCAGAGGGCTGGTGGGATTTGTCCTTCCCTTCCTTGCCCCACCCGCTCGTGCTTTCCTCTTCCTTCCTTCCTCCCCTTCCTTCCTTCCTCCCTGTGTTCTTCAGTGTCGGCCTTCCCGTTCCCGTCGCTCGCACTCCACTTCTGTCCTGTTGTCCTGTCCTGCCCCTTCCCTTGGCCCGTGCTTCCTTCCTGCCCCCTCCACCGCGCCTCCTGTCATTCTGGATGCCGCGCCCTTCTGTTCAAGCTATCGGCGTCTTCCTGGGGTCGTTGCCCCACCCGTCTTCCCTTGCCGCCGCCGTCCTTCGCCAGCCCTGGCCGCTCGAAGCCCCCCCCCGCTTGCCGCTGCTGGACCCGACTCGGCGTGCTGGCCGGGAGGATGTCCAAAACGGATTCGAGGTTCAGCTCCGTTGGCGCAAAGGGGTGGCGAGGACCTGGGGGCCTGTGCGGCTACCATGGCCAGGGACCAGGCCACGGTACTCGGGCCAGACGACAGGGCAGGACAGGAAAGGGGGGGGTTACAGAATATGCTGCGTGCAGCTGGTTCCGGCCCCGCTGCTGGGCCCAGTCCTCGATACATGGGCGCCTCCCAGAGCCAGGAGGCGCCAGGAAAACCAGCTCAGTGAGCTGATTCTCTACCCTGCGCTGTGCTATCCTCTAGGCCTCCTGGATGGGGTCGAAGTAGATGGGGTCGGAGGATCGCGCCGCATCGCCGATGCATCGCCGATGCTGCTCGACAAGGAGCCCGATTTGCTTCACGTTGACGTCGCCTATGCATCGCCCACGTCGACGAGGCATCGCTGGTGCATCGCCGATACATCGTCGATGTATCGGCGATGCGTAGCGATCCTCCCACCTCATCTACTCCGACCCCATATGGGAGGCCTCTATGTCCTAAGCCTCTTGTCCCCCCCGAGATGCGCTGACCTCCCCTCTTCCTGGCCCTCTTCGCCGCACCCGGTTCATGCCCCTCCCCCTCCTCCTCCGCCCCCTCCGCCCCCTCCGCCCCTTTTTCCGCCTCCTCCTCCTCCTCCTCCTCCTTCTCCTCCTCCTCCTCCACCTCCTCCTCCTCCTCCTCCTCATCCTCCTCCCCCTCCTCCAGGCGTTCTGCGCTCGGGCCGCTGGGGCACATTCCTTTCTGTTTCCTCAGACGGCGGGTGCGCACCGCTCGCCATCCCCCGCCTGGCACAGGCGAGCCAGACGCGGCCGCGCGGCCGCTCGGCAGCTCCTGCGGCTGGCGCGCGCCCACGCCGTCCTCGCCCAGCACAACGGCGAACACGGGCGTGGCCTGCCTCGCCTGGGGCCTCGGGCGCACCCCCGCCGTGGGCAGCTGCGGGAGCAGGCGCGGCGATGGAGCAGCAGTGGCAATGCGTTGCATCCAGGCAGTGTGAATTCAAAACCAACTTCCCGACACGTCAGACGTGCTGGACGTGCGGGCGGGACAGGCAGGGACGCCTGCCCGACAACCCCCCCCCGCAACGGCCCGCAGCGCAGGAGGCGGGCGCCCGCACCAGGTCTGCATCGGCTGCTCGCCATCGTCGCCGCGGTCCTGATGGGCACGGTGCTGCAGGAAGACTCGCGGGGGCAGCAGGCTCATCCCTTGCCGCGGGTGTGCCCGCAGAGTCTGAGACCGTCGTGCGAGCACGCAAGGCCTGGCAGCCCTCAAGCGCTTCAAGTATGCGGAGGACCACCCCGTGGTGCTCGCAGCCGCTCGGGAGGTGCGGGCGCTGGAGGCTGAAGAGCGGAGGCAGCATCCCCCAGAGGTCGTTCTGCAAAGTGCGAGGGGCCGTCTGGCGCTCAAGGCGAAGGAGAAACAGGACGTCGACGACCATCTGTCCGAGGCGGAGGATCGCGTGGCGCAGCTTCGCCAGAAGGCCAGCACGCTCGCCGCCGACGTGGAGGTGTTGCAGCGTGAAGTGTCTGAGGCGACGGCGGCTGTCACCCTCGCCACAGCGGGCCATCAGGGTCTGGACCTTGCGGCCATGGCGACCAACATCTTCAACCTGCAGTCTCCCATCGGCGGCGCGCAGTCCTCAGTCCAGGCGGGCCAGGGGATCCGATTGCTTCAGTCCGTCCACAACGAGATCCAGGCCATGGGCGTGGCCTTCCCTGCCGCGCGCGCCGCCGCCCTGGCCGCGGGCGCGGCTGGCCGCGGCCGCGCGCGGGAACCAGATGGTCAGGCGGCCGTGGCGCGCGCGGCGGCAGGCGGCGCGGGAGGCGCCACGCGTCAGGGCGTGCCAATTGGCTCTCGGTCGACGACTGCGGTGCGCGGGTCGTTTCGCCCACCTCCTGCTGCCGAGCCTGGGGGCGACGGGGGAGGTGCCGCTCCCGGCCCGACTTCGCCGAAGCCCCTTGTCCCGGCCGCGACGCTGCGGGCTCCGCGCGAAGGATGGAAGGCATGCGTCGCGCCGAGCCGTCGCCTCGAGTCGGGCAAAGCCTACTGGGGTCTGTCGACGGCGCGCGCACGTATGAAGTGATGCCATCATGGGCAGTGGCCGTTCATGCCGGCATCGGGGTTCGTGGAGGGGTAATCTTGAGCTCGGTGCATGTTGAATATGTGCCCGATGCTGCCTTTCGCGCGCGTAGATATCAGACGCTAGCTCGTCTCGGCGAAACGTTGCGGCACTACGCGCGTCCTTTCTTAGTCGCTGGCGACTGGAACACGACGCCTGCGGAGCTGGAGACACTGGGGTTTCCATGCGTTTTCCTTGCTCGGTGCGTGGTTCCGAGCGGAGAAGGCACTTGCCGATCGCCCCAGGGGAAGTATCGGCGCGTCGATTTCTGGCTGGCTTCTCCCTCGCTGGCGAAGGCGTGTCTTGGGCCGCGATTCGCCTTGGATTGGCCTGCTAGGGGGCATTTCCCAATCTTGCTCGATCTTGCTACCCGCGCCCGCGAGGTCCAGCAACTTTGCTTTCAGGCTTTCCCCAGGTCCCCGCCAGCTTTCGCTGGCTCTCATCCCCTGGGGGGCGCACCTGAGTCCCAGCCTAGCCTGGAGGTCATCGCTGAGGACTTTGCGAAGGGCGTCCTAACTGGCACCAGTCAGCATGCTCCGAGGTTGGACGCGCTGCACGGTTCTTTCTGGAGCATGGCGGAAGCTGACGTGTGTCACAGAAGCCAGGTGAGGGACAGCGGGCGCTCTCAAGGGAAGTCTGTGAGTCCTAGATATGTCTGGAGGCCAGTGGGCGGGCTGCCCGCGCGGGGCAAGCCGGCTAGCGTGCCTGAGGCTCGCCTGTTCAGGGGCGTCTCCCAGTCCATCGTGGACGTTGCGGTGGCCTTGGATAGGCCCGAGAGCATCGGACAAAGGGCTCGGGGCTCCATCGGGTTTTCAGGTCGGGTCGAATTAGGGGCGTTCGCATTGAGACTGGCCTGCTGTTGTGTCAGGGCCTTCCGCTCTTGCTCGATGGTGCTGCTGCCTGCTTGCCGCAGTGGCGCATTCAGGCTCGAGCGATCGCTTGCAACTCTCTCGTGCTCTTTTCTCTTCGCTCGGCCGCGCATTTCGCGCGCGTGCGGGGTCCATGGAGACCGCCGCAGTCGCGGCCAGACGGACAGCTTTCTTCAAGTTGGCCAAGGACGCCGTGGTGCCCTCACCCACCCAAGTCGTCAACTACACGAAGATACGCGGATGGGCGCACTCGGAGGCCCCCCCCGAGGCAGGCCAAGGAGCTCGCTCAGTATCTCAGGCCCAAGCGGTCGCAGACGGGCGGATGGACATGGGGCGTGGAGTCTGGGAAGGTCAGTCGTTGGCGGGTGCTGTTCGGGCTGGCGCGGTTGAGGACAGTGAGTTTGGCGTTGGCCAATTACTTCCTCCAGGAGGCGGAGTGGATGAGTTGCAGGTGCTGCTCGAGACGCTCCCCGACACAGGCTCGCCCGTCCCGCGAGTCGAGGGCGTGGGGCGGGCTGCGCGCTCCTTTCCATGGCGCACTGGCGCTGGAGTGCATCGCACCTTGCCCGGGGCTTTCGCGCTCCTGGCTGGCGAAGCGCTGGTTTTCTTGCTCTATCTGATGTGGGCAGCTGAGACCTGGCGCAGGTGGCCCAGTCAGCTGGTTCTCGCTCATATTGTCCTCCTGGGCATGGCCGCAGGTGGCTTTCGCCCAATGGCGTTGTTGCCGTCGGTCTACCGTATATGGGCGAAGGCCCGTTTGGTACATGTTATATGCTGGGCGAGAATTCGCACGATACCGAATTTCGCCATGGGCGCGAACAAGTGCACGGTTGATGTGGCAGCGCGCCTGTTTGTTCGCGCCCAAGCGGCAGCGCGTCACCCTGAGTTGGCTGTAGTGACGGCGCTCGTCGACGTCAACAAGTGTTTCGATGGGTTTTCGTGGGGCGTGCTAGTGGGGGCGGCCGGGGGTCCGATTTCCCACCCGTCATCCTGCGCGTGGCGCTGCTCATTTGCATCGCTCCGAGAAGGCTGTCATGGGCTGGGACCTTCTCCTGCCCCGTGAGTGTCTTCAGACGGGGTCCTGCTAGGTTGCGCGGACGCTGTGTTCTTGGTGCAGCTGCTCTTCCTGGCGCCGCTGAGTGCCTGCATGGAGACCGCCGAGCGCGCCCCCAGGTCCCCGGGCGTCTGCGCCGACGACCTCGCACTGCAGGTCGTCATGAAGCGGGGCGGTATCGTGAAGGTCGGCGCTGAAACGATGGCCCCGCTGGCGGACACGCTGCGCGACATGGCCCCCCCCCATCGCCAGACACAGGGCAAAGGTTTTGGCCGCTGACCTCCCACTGGCCAGGGCAGCTGCCGGTCGGGTGCAGAAGCGCGGCTTCAGGCCTGTCTCGGCGCTGTCGGAGCTCGGCGTGGAAGTGGCTGGCGGCGGGAGGCTTCGCTACTCGACGGTCAATTCAAGGATGCGAGCAGTGGCTGATCGCCTGCCGCTTCCGTCGCCCTCGAGGTCTGGGGGCGTAGACGTTCAAGCAGGTGTCCACGCCGCCGATCGGTCCGGCCGTGACTTGCGGCATTCAGGTCACGGGCGCCCCCGCGCACGTCATCAAGCGCATGGCGGCCTGCGTGCGTGAGGGGCGATCGATGACGCCAGCCGCCTCCTCGACCTGGGTGGCCTACATCCATGAGCCCTCTTGGGGGGCAGCACCCCGACTGCATGTCGGTGGCGGGTCCGATCTACACCTGAGCTCGCATGGTGGCGGCGAAGGCTGTCCTCCTGGACGTGTTGCAGGACGCGTGGCAGCTTCAGGCGCTAGGTGTGCTCCTGGCCAAGGACCCCTGGAAGATGGTGGCGGGCCCAGCGGGCGCGTTCGCGCTGCAGCTCCGCCGCCTGGGCTGGAAGGCTTCTGCAGCTCATCAGTGGCGCGCGCGGGGCGGCGCCCGCCTGGGCCTGGCGGAGGTTGCCTCCGCGTGGGTGCGCTCGCTGGCTCTGAGGGGCTACGGGCTGTAGGGGTGGGGGCTGTGGTCCCGGAGGGCCGAGCCGGCCCCCGAGGACTCTGTCGCGCGCGTGCCTAGAGCCCCAGCAGGCTACTGGCATCCGATCCGTGCGCGCCCTTGTCGCCGACGCCAGGGAGCGCGCGAAATGGGGAATTTCACTTCTTGCTCTCGCCGCCCCCCGCTCCGCGGTGATAGGGGTACAATGGTCTCGGCGGCGTTTGTTTCAGCGCGGATACTCCGAAGTTCAGGGGTGTCAGGCGTGCGGTGCGTGTCCAGGCAGCTTGCGTCGCCGTTTTTACGATTGTCCCCAGTCTGTGGACGCTGCGAGGCAGGCTCTCGACTCTGCTCACTTGGAGCGAGCCAGGGCCGCTCCATCACAGTGCTCGTTCTGTCACCGCTGTCGTTTCCCAGAGCGTGGTTGCCAGAGGTCAGGCCCCCATTCATGATTGGGGGCTGGGGGTATATGCTCCCTGCCCGGGGTCCTCTGGATGTCACTGGAATTGTTTTCAGGGAGGGCCCTGGAAAAGTCCGGCCCAACAGGCCAGAATCCGCCAGGGCAGAGTGGGGATTAGCTGTCATGTCAGGGGCCCGCATTCTGGGCCAGGCGTTCGGCCCTTTGCCATGCCACCAACAGAGTGTCCCGCGGGCCGAGCTTTCTGCTATTTTGAAGGTGCTTCAGGTTGGGCGCTTCCTTGTCTGATCAAATCAGGTCACCTCCCTGCGATCGAGGCCATCAACCTCAGAGGCAGTGAGCGGTGTCTAGACCCCACTCGCTAGAATTTAGATGTATGGCGCCAGATCTGGCGCTGCGTCGACGAGCAAGGTGGCGTGGAACAGGAAGATTTGGTGTTCGAATGGGCCATGTCGCATCAGACGGAGTGGTCTCTTCACAAAATCGGTAACGGATGTGCCGGCGAGTTTTCCAATGAAGGATTGGGCTGTCATTCGCTTTCGGACAGTGTGGTGCGTTCTCATGCTGCTGCGCTCCTCCTCCTCGTCCGACAGGTCTTTTGCTGGGCCGCTCAGTCGCAGGAGGCCCTGACATCATGTGCGCTCAAGCTTGACGGAGCGGAGACGTCATTGAGAAGGGGGCATGCCAAGCTACCTGGACTCGGTCGCCGCCCGCCTCCCCCTCCTGCTGCTGTCTGCCACCGTCCTGTCTGGACTCCAGGCAGGTGGCAGTGCTCGAAGTGTCTCGCGTCTGCTCGCACTTGCAGAGGCAGGCGCAGGTTGGCCCGCGCGGAGTGCGAGACGGCGAAGAGGGTGGCGGCCGTGCAGGCCCGCGCCCCGCGGCCTGACCCTGCGCCGCCGTCGACGGAGGGCGGTGGGGGCGGGGGCGAGAGTGCGTCTAGGATCCGACCCCGAGATGAGCTCGAGCCCCCCTTTTCAGATGTGTGAGAATTCGCATGTGTGTGTGTGTGTGTGTGTGTGTGTGTGTGTGTGTGTGTGTGTGTTTCGGACGATGGGAGGCCGAGCTGGCGCCATCGGGGGGGGGGCGAGGGCGGGGGAGGGCCCCGCGCGCGCGCTCTGTCCGACCGGGAGTTCATTTTGATCTAGATCCTAGCCCGTCTTCCGCTTTCGAGCCCGAGAGCCGTCTCAGGATGTTGAGTCCCATGCGGAGCGCCCGCGCGTCTCGGGTGCCCGCGGCTCCGAGGGGCCGAAGGATCGTTCCTGTGCGGGCCGCATGGGGCCCTCAGACTTCATCCCTATATCTTGGGCGCGAGGTCATGAACTTTTTGTTTCAGGATCCCTTGCAGCGTGCCGCTGATGTGGCTCGTATTGCGAGGGGGGAGGCAATTGCAGTTGTTCGAGGCTTGTCGGCCGGAGCTGCTTGAGAGAATCCCCTCTTCGTCGGTATAAGAGGGATCCCAGGTTTGACAATAATTTGCACCCAAGAGTGCCAAGATTGCATATTGCCTGCCACCTTCTCCCCACGCATGTTCTCTGATGAGGCGGCGGTATGGCTTGGACCGGGCTAGGTCAATTTCGTTTATGAGTCACCTGTTGATTTGTGTGCCCTCTGCCCGGCGCTGGCCTCGATGGGGTCGTAGGCCTCGTCGTCGGTTCCTCTTGTGATTGAGAGCTGTGTTTCACTTCTTTTCCATCGCTCTGCTCATCCCATCAACCGAACTCAGTGCGCTCTTCTATCTGGGTCCGTCCGTCCTCCTCCTCCTCCTCGTCCTCTTTTGTCCCTCCTTGTAACTGCACGAGCGCAGCCTCTCGGGGGGGTCCGCACGGGTCTCTTCCTGATTCGGCGCCAGGCGCCCCCCGCCTGGCGCGCGGAGTATGCCAGCCACGGCGGTCGGGGATGGGGCGTTCGGGTGCTTCGGAAGGGCAGGGGGGAACGGGGAGGTTCGAATAATCGAAACGCAACAGAAACATAGACTTTCGACGGTCCACGCGGATTTCTTGGATCAGTGCTGGGGTCCCCCTGGCCGCGCCTCCTACGCCGCCCCTGGCGCGCTCCGCGCGCCAGGGAGGGGAGTCCAGCGCAGATCCAACACATCCGCGCGGAGCGCCAACAGTTTATGGTCATGCTGTTTTTCTTTTAAAGTCGGTTCGGCAGGGCGAGGTGTGTTTCTGCAGGGCGGGGGGTGCTTCGGCAGGGAGGGGGCCAAGGGGGGTGCTTCGGCGCTGCGGGGGGTGCTTCGGCAGGGCGGTGGTGGGGCGGGAAAGGGGGCGAGCGAACGACAACGACGACGGCGACGTCGTCGCCCCATGGGTCAGGCACAGATCCAGGATGCGCGCCGAGGGTTCTTCAGCAGGCCCCACCTTGCTTGCCCACGGCACTCGCGGCGCAGCCTGGCCCTACAGCTTGTGGGAGGCGACACCTAGCTTTGGTCCGGTGCGTCCTCGGATCGGGCGCCGGGGCGTCTTTGGGGCCGGTTTCCGTCGCGGAATTCTGTGGCATGGCATGCTGTTCAGCGGCACGCGCTTCTGAAACTCTCCCTGTCTTTGCTCCCTATGTGTGGCGAGCTCCTGCAGTGTCGCCCGTCTTTCTCCTCTTGTCTTTTGGCCGTCCCTGTTGCGAAGCCTCATGCAGGATGTCATCGGTGACGGACACCAAGGTCGCGATTCGCACGTTCAAGAGCTGCGTGAAGGATCAGGGGTGGTGAGCTGGGAAATGGTGGAGTTTGCTGTAGGCGCTGCGCATATTCTCCGTTGGTTACTCTTCCAACGCAGATCGAGCCAGAGCGTGGATCATGAACAAGTCAGAAGAAAGGCAGGGGAGCTACCCCGACCTTGATGACTGGCGTTTGCGAAACTGTCCTGGGCGTTTACCAAGCTGTCCTTGGCAACCCCCGTTCGGTTGGTGCGTGTGCTGAAGGGCTTCGCTTGTAGGGGTGCTTATCATGAAGATAGTTGAGATCCATAGGAACCCACAGCGGGTCCGAACGGCCACCTCGGAGTGCGGCACACGGGGTCCATGGGGTGAGGGGAAAGCCGCAGGGGTTCATAGGAAGCCATACGGCCAAGACGCTGAGTGGATCTCGAGGCCAGTCGCTGGTCTGCAACTTCCAGGGGCGCCGGGAGGAAGAGACTCGAGGGTCCCCTCCCGCCCCTTGTCCTGGGGCCTCGGAGTGCGGCGCACGGGGAGGTGTGGATCCGTTGGGCATCGTAGGGGTCGAAGCAGCCCAGGCGCGCAGGCCGTGACCGTCGCATCGCGGGCAACACTCCCCCAGCCGCGCGCCGCAGAGGCAACTCCTGCCCAGGGCCGCTCTGGCGTGCGGCCGAGTGCTGGCGCTTGTGGTCTCGCGCGGGCACCGCGCTGAGGAGATGTGCGCGGACGTCGTTGGCCCCCTCTTGGGGCACTCTTTGGGCGGTCCTGGGGCCGTCTTGGGGCCGTCTTGGGTGCATCCTGGGCCCATGGCCATCTTGGGGCCACCTTGACGCCTCGAAAACTAGTCAGGAGCGAGAAGCCGCGCTGAGGAGAGGTGCACGGGCGTCGTGTGCAATTCATGCTGTGTGTCGCGCGTGCCTGCTTGATTGTCACCTCCGTGGGCAGAAGCCGTCGGGGCGAACAGCACTTTTGGACATGTAGAAGCTTGCGGTGGTCCTCGCGGATTTCTTGGATCGGCGCTGGGCCTCCCTGGCGCGCGAAGCGCGTCAGGGGCGGCGCTGGAGGCGCCGCCAGGGCGGCCCAGAGCCGATCCAAGACATCTGCACCGACCTCAGACAGTGTGCGTTCATGCCGCCGTTTTCTGCTAGAGCAGGAGCAGGCGGAGGAGGTGATGTTCTGAATGCCTCCGTCGACAGGGCAGCGGCCGAGCTGTGCTCTTCGCTTGGGGGGGGGACAGCGTCGGGGAGCCCGGCGTGCCAGAGGATCGGCACGCCAGGCTCCCGCACGGACCTCCGAAAGCTTATGCTCGTGCAGGTTCTCTGCTCCTGGGCGCCTGCCGGTGTGCCTTCCCGCGTGGCGCGCCGCCTTTCGCGCGGTCCCCGTGGCGTTCCGAGGGCACGATCCTGCCCGCTTTTGTCCCGTCTTGCGTTGGCATGACCATGCCCAGTACCGTGGAAGCACAGGCCAATACATGCCCTGCTTGCCTCCAGGGTGCCCTTGGTTTCTTAGTTTCCGATGGTTTTGCGATGGGCAGCGTGACGCTCCCACACCATGAATCAAGGAGCATCCTCGGGCTTCAGGGTCGGGTCTCTTGTGGAAGGTTTCCCGCGTTCGGGCTTCTACTGTATCGCTTCACGCTTCGCATTCTGACCGCAGCGTGCATGGGCGAAACGCGTTCTCTTCCATACAAATGAGCGACGCAACACAACAGCGGGACCGTCTTGGCCTACATTGTCGCGTAAGCTGCCCGCGTAAGGTCGCGCGTGAGCGCCCTCGTCGCCAACATAACGTGCCTCTCTGGCTGTCCGCGTAATCTGCGTCGTAAGGCCGTTGTCCCATCTCGCGTAAGACCCGTCCTTGATCGTCGCTCAAATGTCTCCCCCCGTCTCCTGCCAGAGGACAAGGGCGGCGCCGCCTGCGCCGCCGAGCGGGCGAAGGCCGTGGGCGGCATCGCCGCGGCGATGAAGACGGAGGGGTGCGGGTGGGGGTGCACCACGCGGGTGGTGATAGTGGTGGTGGTTGTCGTCGCCGTCGCCCTCGCTCTCGCTCTCGCATTTCCGGGGCCGCCCCTGGCGCGCTCCGGGCGCCAGGGCAGGGTGGACCAGCGCCGATCCAAGAAATTCGCGCGGACCTCCGAGCTCTTAGGTTTGCGCAGTTTTTTCTTCCTTTCTGTTGGGGGGGCATCCGCGGGGGGAGGTGAGGATTAGGGGGATGGGTATCATGGACGGACCATGACATCTTCTAGATTTCATGGTACCACCACGTTCGGCAGCCCGCCCGATGGGAAGGCAGAGGGGATCAGCCTTCTCAGAAGGCGGCGGGGCTTCTCAGAAACGATTCCGTCTCAGAAGCCGAGTGTGATTTTGGAGAAGGTTCAGAAGGCTTCTCAGAAGGTTGGTAGGGGGCGTACCAGGTGCAGTGGGGATGCGTATCAAGAAGCCATGTGCTTTTTGTTCAGGTAGGGGTCTATTGTTTGTTCTCTGCGAGTGCTCAGTGTTGACTTCCCGCGGGGGGGAGGAGCTGCTTGGTTTATGGTGCCTTTGGGTTTCTTCCGATTTCACCCTCGCGCGCGACTTTTCAGGGTTTGGTTTCTTGCGGCCGCGTCCGCACTGTCGAGTGATCCGTCATTGCTGTATTGGCGACGTAGTTTTCCAGCGGCAGGCCTCTCCTCGTTGTCTCGGGGATCGAGCCGACAGCCCAGGTTTGGTTGCTTGGACGCCTGGGATTCTGCGGGACAAGGGATGCACTGTGTCACAGGCTAGAGGCTGATGTGTTGGCGCGTCCTGCGTCACTGCGAGCAGGGCTTGCATGCCGCTCCCGCTGTGGTGTTGCCTCCGCACCCCTCCGTGCCATCAGGGTGTCGTGCCTCGAATCTTGCTGATTCGGGCGTATCGGGGCAAGGTTGAGGCTGCTCGTGTAACCCCACCAGCCCATCCAGAAACGATGCCCAGGCGAGTTGCCCTGATCAGGCGAGTTGCCCACACGAGTTGGCCATGCAGTGGAATCAGTGATTTGGGAAGCCGTTATATCCCAAGAGGGGGAGGGTCGAGAAGAACTCGGAGGAGGAAGTACAGGGGGAGGCGGGGGGCTGAGGATGGACGAGGAGGAATCGATGATGCGGAAGAGGATGACGAGGAGGACGAGGAGGAGGAGGATGAGGAGGAGGAGGAGGAGGATGAGGAGGAAGAGGAGGAGGAGGAGGAGGAGGAGGAGGAGGAGGATGATGAGAGAGGGAGGAGGAGAAGGAGGAGGAGGAGGAGGGGGAGGAGTAGTAGTAGTAGTAGTAGGAGGAGGAGGAGGAGGAGGAGGAGGAGGAGGAGGAGGCGGATGAGGCGGAGGAGGCGGAGGAGGCGGATGAGGCGGAGGAGGAGGAGGAGGAGGAGGAGGAGGAGGAGTAGGAGGAGGAAGAGGAGGAGGAGGAGCAGCAGGAGAAGGAGCAGGAACAGGAGGGGGAGGAGGAGGAGGAGAAGAAGGAGGAAGAGGAAGAGGAGGAGGAGGAGGAGGAGGAGGAGGAGGAGAGGGGAGGAGGAGGAGGAGGATGAGGAAGGGGAGTAGGAGGATGCTGATGAGCAGAGGAGGGGGAGGGGAGGAGGAGGAGGAGGAGGAGGGAGGAGGAGGAGGAGGAGGAGAAGGAGGAGCAGGAGGATGAGGAGGAGGAGAAGGAAGGAGAGGAGGAAGAGGAGGGGGATGAGGAAAAGGAGATGGAGGAGGAGGGCCAGAGGTTGCTTGGATGCCTCTTTAAGTCCCTTCGGATGTTTCTTGAACTCTCCTGTGAGTTCTCTTGGAGCGTCTTGGGGGCGTCTTGGCGGTCCTGGGGGCCTCTTAGTGCGTCTTGGGTGCCTCGGGGCGGCCTTTTGGAACCTCTTGGGTGTCTCCTGGAAGCCTCTTGGGGACCTCTTTGGGGCCCCTGTGGCATTTCTTGGGGCTCTCGGCATGAACGTTCGTTAGAACATAGGGTTTCCCCTCCTCGTGTGAGCCCACCTTGGGGCCGCCCTTGGGGCCGCCCCTCTTGATCAGCTGCATCTGCGCGGTTCGATCGAGCGAGCCTACCTTACCAATCCGCTTGTGCGAGTGCGGGCATGACGATTTCTGGCAACCCTTCCAACTGGATTTGTCCCAGCATATGATGCGGCCGCTCGCGGGGGACTTCGGACGGTGATCGAGGCTGCGACCGTACTCCTTACGAGTAAGGGCATGCCCCAGCAGCCCTGCACCTTCTCGACCTCCTGCCACTCCTCCTGCTGCACCTCCCGCCTCCGACCCACCCGCCCCCACCTTGCCCGCTTTGGGCCCAGGCCTGGGGTGGATCGGCTGCGGGGCGGGCACCGCGTTGGAGCGGAAAGCCGTCTGCCACTGCGACCTCGTGAGCTTGTTGTGGTACCTGACCATGATGTCCTTCATGAGATACTGGTCGGGCTCATCGAGGAAGTAGGTGCGCGGCATCCGCAGCCACGGCCCAGGGTCCTCGCTGCTGGCGGGGGACGTGCATACAAAGCGGATGCGATCCCAGGTCGGGTTTTCGTCTCCCATGAGTTCCGACATGCGCGCCCTCTTCATGCGCAGCTCCTCACACCAGCGACCTCGAAGCTCCGCCCATATGCCGAAGATGACGTTGGGCGGCCACGCAGACTCCGCCTCGTCGTTGAGGCTGAGCAGGAGCTCTGATCTGCTGGTCGTAGTGCTCCTGGCCGTAGAAGCATGCCCAAGCCCGCGACTCCCGCGTGGCGTCTTGGAACCAGTGCTGGGGCGTAGACTCATGCCTTGGCCGTGCCTCGAGCTTGTAGTCCTTCGGCGGCACGTAGTTGTCCATGTCGGCCTCAGTCGTCTTCGGGAAGTTGGCGCAGCTGAGGCAGTAGTCCAGCAGGTGCATATGATCACGCCCGCCGTGCTGGAACGCCGCGAGGCCGTGCGCGATGCTGTTCGTGATATTCGTGGGAAACTTAATCGGCCGAAGGAGCGGCCGAGAGTTCTGACCCACGGACCTCAGCGCATGGACACAACGTGACGGCGTAGTAGTCGCATCCACTCGCCACGAACGTGAGCTGCTCCTCCACGCGCCCGATGCTGGCCAGAGTGCCCTTAGCTGCGCCTCCAGACTCCTCCGCATGCTTGTTGGCTCGCCCCAGCTCGCGCACCAGATTCTGAAACCCGATGCCGACCTCGGACTCGGGCGACGGCGCGCCCGGGGCCCTCTCCTCCTGCGGCATCGACGAAGCCCCTGCATGCCACTCTCGCGGCCGCGTGGCCCGCTCCACGAAGGAGAGCTGCCGGGGCGGTCTGGCGGTCCAAGGCGTAGTCGAGCTGGCCCCTCCTGTTCCGTAGAACGCGCTCGAGTTGAAGCTGGCCTGCGCCTCCTGCCGCGGGGGCGGCCTCTGACCGAAGCCTAGGAAGCCCAGGCCCGGCGAGGGTCCCGCTGGGGACGGCCTCGGCGGGGCCGCTGGGCCCGCCTGCCCGCCCCCTGGGGGCCAAGGCGGCGCCGCTGCTCTCTGCCCCCCGACAGCCCCCTCGTGACCGTCGTAGGGTGTGTGGGCCGGTGGCTGCGCGGAGGGGCCCTCCGTCCCTCCTGGGGCTTGGCGTCCTTCTCCTCCCTCGAGCTCCTTGCTCAACACCTGACGGCATCCTCTAAGGAGACTGGCGCCCACCTCGCTGACACCTCCACCGTGCGTCGCGTCCGCTGCCTCGATGAGCTTCGCGAGTAACTCGTGCCTGCCCATGCCGCTCTCGGACGAGATGGCCCCTCTGGCCGCTCCGTCTGTGAGCCCGTCCGCGCGCTTGGTGAGGTAGGCCGAGATGAGCATCGACCTCGGGTCCTGGCTCCGCTGCTCCTCATCCTGCTCCTGAGCCCTCCTCAGCTTCGCGTCGAAGTCCGCCCGCGCCTCTCGCCTCGTCGGGGTAGTGCTGCGGCTCCTGGACCGCGCCCGCTTGGCGAGGTGACGGCGACTGCGATCCTTGCTGAGCGCTATGGCGGACGCTGGGCTCAAGACGCCCCCCTGGTAGTTCGTGCCGTCGACGTGGTCCGAGAGCCGCAGCGTTGCGCCGGAGCGCCAGCAGATGGCAGGCGGCCGGGCCCCCACGAACTCGTCGAGCAGCTCCAGCCTCGGGGCCGAGAAAGCGCCATCCGGGATGGAGAAGACCAGCCCCGGGCCGATCGCTTCCACGTCCGTCCGCGGGTCGTAGTCGTTGCAGTCCTTGGTCGGACCGACGAAGCGCGCCGGAAAGCTGTAGTACGCATCCCACTCGTGATCCGCGTCGGCCAGAGGATCCCGTACATGTAGCAGCCAAGCCGCCTCGACCTCGGCCTTGGCGGGGCTGCCTTTGCGGCCTTGTGTGATTCGAGTCTAGAGGCCTGTGGTTTTCAAGGCCGATGCCCCCGCTAGACTCCCTGAGCTTGAAGGTCACGAGCGTGGGTCGTAACCATTTTGGCTCAAGACCCAACTTCTACTCATTCCTCATCACTCATACCATACCCACCTTACACCTCCTCCTTTCCCATACCGTTCTGTGCTTGATCTGTGAAGCGTTGGAAGCTGTGTACTGAGCAGAGAGTGCGAGGGTTCTCTTGCTGGAGAAGAAAGGATCGAGCACTTTGGCCTCATTGTTATCGTCCGTCGGGCGACAGTGGTAGCGGAGCTGTGAGCAGCTCTGGGTCCGCGGACCAATGACGGCAGCAGCGGGGCAAGGTGCTAATCGAGAGACACAGCGAGAAGAACGAGGGGAGCATTCCGCAGTACGAGCAGTGACTGACACACTGATGAGGCATGACGGTCTCAACCTCTACCAGGATGAGGCAGAGAAGTTGGCACGTCTGTTACTACTGGACGTGGTGCCGGCCAGTTCCCAGAGTCACCAGCGAGACCCACATGGGGACGGCGACAGTGGACGGCGGCGCGGTCACGGACAGAGCTCAAGTGCTCCGTGGTCAAGCGCCGAGGATCGCTCGTGGACGGGCTGGCAATCAGCACAGCCAGAGCACGAGTCGACGAGTGCCGGGACATGGTCCGGTGGTGGCGCGGCTGCGTCCGCCACCGAGACGTCCCAGGGCAGGTCGGAGCAGTGGCATTCGGGTGGCTGGGGCGCGACGAGGAGCACATGGCACGAGCCAGACTACAAGCCTGGCGAGCAGCAGTGGGCTTCTTCGCGATCCACCTGGACTCCAGCTTCGACCTGGGAGAGCTACGAGGACAGGCCCTGGAAAGACGAGTACCAAGGCGGGGGCGACTGGTCATCCGGATGGAGATGGAGCGACACCTACAAGGACAGCAAGTGGGAGCCCAATAAGCGCCAAACCGGGCATGATGACGACCGCTCCAGCACGAACGCCGGCAAGGACTTCGCCGACCCCGAGAAATGGAGAGGCTGGGGGGACTACCGCATGTGGCGTCGCACGGTGCTGCGCTGGAGAACACTGACGGACGTTCCCTCCCACAAGCGGGCCGATCGCCTCTTCCGCTCTCTCGATCAAGACCTTCAACGGAAGCTCGAGGACCTCGACGACGACATGCTATGTAGCTCATGGGGTTTTGATGCCATCATCAAACGCCTTGACTTGATGTCTGGTGAAAGACACGGCGACGAGCGACGGAAGGTCGCTCGAGAATGCTTACTGGATTATTCACGCAAGCAGGGGGATAATATCACTGACTATTGCGCGCGCATGGACACGGCCCTCGACAGGGTGGCTACTCAGGGGCTGCCGCTTCCAGATGAGTGGAAACTGATGTTCTTGGAGGAAGGAGTTTCTCTCGACGAGAGCTCGGCACAGATGGTCAAGGTGCTCATGAGGGACCAGAAGGACAACA
This sequence comes from Prorocentrum cordatum, assembly GCA_963575745.1. Classification (NCBI taxonomy): domain Eukaryota; class Dinophyceae; order Prorocentrales; family Prorocentraceae; genus Prorocentrum; species Prorocentrum cordatum. The sequence continues at coordinate 89,061 of CAUYUJ010022302.1, read as the reverse complement.
AGTCAGCTCTCTCGGCCATTCGGGAGATGGACATCTCGCATCGAGAGCGTCTCAAAGCACGGAGGACCTACGCCACTATGGGCTCAGAAGCACCTCCACCTCAGGTGCCTACGTATCAGGTCGAACACGACGACGAATCCTTGCTCGACTACTCGGATGTCTCTTCCATGGACTCGGACGGGGAAGCAGAGGTCTGGGCGATCCTGGAGTCGGCCGACGTCGGGGAGGACGACGCGCCGGCAGCGCTGGCCGCCATCAACCAGAAGCGCCGCAAGACGTGGAGGCAGAACCGCGACTTGAAGAGACAGCTGAAGACCGACCGGAAGTTCTACGATAGGTCTGGCCAGAGCCGTGGCAGTGACGGGCGCGAGAAGGCTCGCAGGCCCGGCCACAGGGCAGCAGACGGCGCGTTCAGAGCGCGGAAGAGCCGCCTTCCGCTTGCTGAATTAATCAAGCGCACGAGATGCCGTGTCTGTCATCAGAAGGGACACTGGTCTCGAGAGTGCCCGCAGAAGCAGGGCGCAGGGACCAAGGACGAAAAGGGGTCCCCTGCCGCAGGTCGGTCTTTTCTGTATGTGAATGCTTTAGATCACACCACCTCCCAGTGCTTTGACGAGCCTCCTCCTCCAACCTACGCAGTTGTCCTGCTTGCCGTAGGTCCCGGGGCCATGGTGGTCGACACCGCGGCCGGTCAGGGCCTTGTAGGAGAGCAGGCTTTGCAGAAGATCGAGGGCCCCTGGGCCTCAAAGGGGTTCGCCGTCCCAAGGGTCCCACCCAGGAACCCAGTGCGCGCGGAGTAGGTGGGGGGGTAAAGGTCACCCGCACCGCTCTGATCCCTCTAGGCATTGAGGGTCGCATGGGGGTGCTGGAGCTGGACGTTCTGGACCAGGACGTTCCGCCGCTTTTGCCGATCGGATTTCAAGAAATGCTAGGTGGGATTGTAGATCTTCCGAACAAAACTTTGACTTTTACGAAGTTGGGGGTCACGACGCCTCTGACTAGGCTCCCGTCGGCCCACCGCGCCATGCAGGTGGACAAGTTTTCGGTTCCCGCCAAAGACTTTAAAGCTCCAACCTCCGTGTTTAGGGCGCGCCCTCAGTTGCCGAAGGACGCGTTTCAAGCCAAGGGGAAGTGCATCATCGCGTCTTCTGTCAGCATTGGCCAGGGGGGGCTGTACGACGGAAGCTGCTGGGGGAGTCCGAGGGGGGCGGAGGGGCGCCCGAGGGGGTCGGGGACTTTTTCCTGGGAGAATCTTAGGTCAGACGAAGTCGGGACGTACGTCGGGGCCTTAGTCGGGCCGGACAACTCAGGTTCCAGAGCTGGTCCACTAAGGGGTCTGGGGTCGGGCGGCACCCCCGACTCCGCGCTGAGCAGCACGTGTACTTCGGGACTCGCCAGGCCTTTGAGTTCCAGGTCGAGACGTTTCAGAACCAGGGGGGGGTCGACAGCGCGGGGTTGGAGGTGGCCGACGTGGGCCACGATGCCAGCCTCGACTTCATCCACCTTCCTCGCAGCACTTGGGCTCGAGTCATTCAGCTCACAGCAATTCAGTAGCAGCCTCGACAACTCAGAGGCCGATTGGAGAGCAGATCGCGATGCCGCCAGCTGCTTCGACGACCCGCGTGGCAGGCCAGAGGGGGCGTCGCGGAGCTCAGGAGCGGCCGCGCACGATGACGGATCGCATGCAGAGCCAGACGGACTCAGCATGGGTCTACGGGGCCACCGGGACCTACGTCCCGGAGAACCTCAACAAGGGCGAGAAGGGATGGGCCTGCTTGGCCGGGTGGGTGCTATATTGGTCGGCGCGTCTGGCCGAAGAGTTCTGGGGCATGTGCCGCGCCAAGCGCTTCTGGCCGACCAACCAGCCCAAATCTCTTCTTCGCCTCTCAGGGGCGTACGAGACGTGTTGGCACCCACCGACGCTCGTGAGCTACGGAGCCAACTCGTGGGGGAAGTGGTTCGTATGCAGCGCGTGCACGATGGGGGTCGGGTACTGGGAGCTGAGGCCGACAAGAGGGGCCGTGACAGAGGAGAAGATGTGCCTGTGCAAGAAGAAGGACGCCGCGTGCACGCTGCGTGGACAAGGTTGGGCTCAGGGCGCGACCGCCGAGCCACAGTGGCAGGCCCTGGTCTGCGTGCCCAAGCCACCTCCTGGGGTCGAGAGGGCTCCGTTACTTCTTGACCCGGGCATGATGGCTGGAGGTCTGGCGAGCGGCTCATTCATGACGGCTCGGCAGCCGGTGTATCAGCGAGTGGCGGAGGACGCGGCGAAGGTCACCGAGGCGCTGCAGAAGGATCAGGCGGAACAGAGACCCGCGGCAGCAGCAGCTCGCCGGGCGTCCTCAGCGAAGCGCAAGCCAGAGAGCGACACAGAGGCCATGGACACCGCCTCCGACCCACTCGAGGAGATGCGCGAGTACCAGGCCAAGACCGAGAGGGACATGAAGGGCATGGTCGAGAGCCAATTTCAGGAGATGAAGGCCATGATTCAGGGGGTGATGGCCTCGCAGGCGTCGCAGCAGGAGGCACTCGAGCGGGTCACGATCACCGTAAAGGAGCAGATGACGGCGCTCGCGACAGCACAGGGACAGGCGCAGGAGGCCAGCCGAATGATCAGGGCCATGGCGCAGGGCAGCTCGAGCAGCAAGGCGGACCAGGTCAAGGTCGCAGCCGCTGCAATCGACTCTACCCCCAAGGCGGAGGCCAAGGCACCGCAGGCTCGGGAGATTCCACAACAGCCAGTGCCGGCGGGGGGTCCTTCGTCACTGGGCCAGCGGATGACCGAGCCACAGCCCCAAAGCCCACCACCTCTCGCAGCGGGGGCGCCGCCAGGAGTGGCTCCATCAGCGTGGGCCTACATTGGGACAGCACCTCTCCACGAGACGAGTGTGCCGGCGGCGATGGCCTCCCAGGCGATGCTGCATCAGCAGGCGGCAACCAACGCGGGGGCGCCACAGCCGACGAGGTCACCAGCGCTGGGAGGCTACCCGACGTACGGTCCTCCGGTCGAGCAGGAGACGGACGCGGTGACTCCTCGCCACCCAAACCGCCTCTTCACGGCGGACGAGATGCCGATCGGCTCCACGGGGGCGCTGACCACGGAGGCCAGCCTTTCACTCCCGGGCACGGACCTGGCGGCCCCGCCAACGGCAGCAGTCGGCCCCTACGGCAAGGGCAACAACAAGGGCAAGAGTACTCCCTCACGCTAGCAGGAGCACGGGGACCCGTGGACTCCGGGCCCGGAGGAGAAGGCCGCCGAGAAGCGGCGCCAGGAATACCACGAGTGGAAGGAGGCCGGGTGGAAGACCTTCCACAACGGCCGCTGGACGTGAGTGAGCGCTTGTCTCAGGAGCTGAGGGCGAAGACGCTGCGCCGCCTTTTCGGTTTCTCCTGGGAAGCTCAAGCGTCGCCAAGTGCTGGATTCGCTTCTGTCAATGGGGGCAAGGCCCTCGTCCAGGACCGGGTCTCGGGGGATTGAGTTTCTTATGCCCTTGTGGGCGAACGCGGTCTTCGGGGGTCAGAACAATGACGATCACGAAGTGTTTCTTACTAAGGGCGAGAGGAGACAGCTTCAGTCCCTGGTGACCGATAGCAAGGTCTCATCGGATCTGAAGTCGAGGTCGTTTCTTGAAGTTTTCTCCCCACCCCGAGTCGCCCCCCTTCTGGAGGAGGCAGGATTGCGTACCCTAGGCAGTCTCGATCTGGCGACGGGGTGGGATTTCAGGAAGAATAGCGATCATGACAGGGCCATGGGGCTCGTTCGGACCAAGAAGCCGTGGGTGATTTTCCTGGGGCCCCCGTGCGGTGAGTTCAGTCCGATCCGGGAGCTCTTTCGGGGAACCTCTCCTGAGCCTCTGGAGGTTCAAGAGCGGAAGAAAAGAGAAGCTCTGGGCCTTCTGGCTTTCTGCATGAAGCTGGCGCTTGTCCAAGTTCAGGAGGGTCGACGTCTTGCTTTTGAACATCCGAATCGGGCAGCGTCCTGGCGAAAGCATGTCGTGGACATGATCAGGAAGCTTCCGGGGGTCATGGAGGTGGTCATAGACCAGTGTGAGTTCGGTTTGTCCGTGGTCGAGGGGGCCCGCTCTCGCAAATCTACCCGTGTTATGACCAACGACCCCACCCTTTTTCGCCAACTGTCAGGACGGCAGTGTAGGGGCGGTCACGAACATCATCACCTGGAGGGGGGGCACACAACCAGGAAGTCACATGTGTACCCCCCTAAGCTCTGCAAGGCCTTCGCCGATGCGGTGCTCAGGAGCATTCAGGAACAAGAGAGTCTCCTCGCCATTGAGGAGATGGCGGAAGCCTGCTCGGAGGACCTTGGGGTGTGCCGGGTCGGGGTCGAGGCTTTCCCCGGTCAGGCTGAGTGCTCGGAACAGCTGCCGGGGCAGGGGGAAGACGCGGGAGGTGAGGCCGAGGGGCCCGCTCCCCAGGAGGTCACTGGAGAGCACGAAGTGGAGATAACCGCGCCCATGAAGCGTCTGATTCACAAAGTCCATGTGAATCTGGGACATCCTCGCAAAGAGATCTTTCTCAAGGTCCTGCGTGCGGCACGCGCTCGTCCTGAGGTCATTCGGTTCGTCCGAGACGAGGGCGAGTGTGCCGACTGCCAAGCCCAAGTGGAGCCCGCCGGGCATCGCTCAGTGGCCATTCCACGTACTTTCCAGTTTAACAGGGTGATGGCTGTCGATACTTTCTACATTAATTTTGAAGAGGAATCGATTCCGGTGCTGAAGTGCATTTGCCACGGCACGAATCTCCAGATCGTGGGGGTTTTCGACGGGACTGCGGAGGGGGCGTGGAGGGCTTTTCTCAGGGCCTGGATCAGGCCTTTCGGACTTCCAGAGATGGTGCTCTCGGATGGGGGGCCCGAGTTCAAGGGCCATTTCGAGAGAGGCCTTGAGCATCTCGGCGTCTTCCAGCACGTGATAGACGCCGAGAGCCCATGGGAAAATTGGCGAGTTGAGCGCCACGGGGGGTGGGTGAAACAGATTTTACTTAGGGCCTCCGAGAGCAGTCTCATCACCACCCGAGCCGAGTTAGAATCCCTTCTCCACGAGGTCGTGGCAGCCAAGAACCGCTACCTCCACAGAGGAGGCTACGCCCCCTTTCAACTCGTTTACGGGGTCAACCCAAGACTCCCCAATGATATGTTGTCAGACGATGGCGTGAGACAGGTGGGGGAGGGAGACCTTGTTCAGACGGCCTGGGACCAGGACACGGCGGCTGCGAATTACGCCAGGCAGCACGCCATCTGGGATCTGGCTCGACAAGAGCTCCTCCGCTCTTCGAGCAGGCGGAAGCTGGCGGAAGCCTCGAAGGGTAATGTCCACAGAGACGCTAAGGTCTATCCAGGGCAGTGGGTTTTTGTCTGGCGCCGAGCCCCGACCTCTGGAAAGAAAACGTATGCGCTCCAGCGTGGCCGTTGTGTCGGACCCGGGCTGGTGCTTCTCCAGTCCGGAGGGGCCGTGTGGGTTGCCATGGGGAGTCGCTTGTGGAAGTGCTCATCCGAGCAAGTGAGGCTAGCGACGTCGCCAGAGGCTCAGGGCGCTGAAGTCATGTCCGACCCCGGGGTCCAGAAACTTCTTCGAGAGGCCCAAGTGGGCCGCGCGGGCGTGGGGATCAACGTGGCGGCCGAAGGACCGCCACCTCGTGAGGCCTGGGAACCAGGACACGGTGTGGAAGTGGAAGCTTCACCCATTCAGGCTCCGCTTCCTCCTCCCGCCAGGTCTCGGGCTCCAGGGGTAGCGTTCAGCGGCGGGTTTCACCTCCAGGGTTGTCGCCCATCCCAGAGGAAGAAGTCGCTGACGCCACGGGTTCGGGTCCAGGGAGCGATACCAGGCCACCTACGGATTCATCTCGCTCTAGGCAGGTCAGTACCGAGGGAGGGGGCGAATAAGAAGAGGAGTCACGACCGCGCAAGTATATTCAAGTCGATCCGGAAGGGGCTGCCTCGCTCCCTCCGCTCTCGAGCGGTCCAGTGCAGGGTCAGTCTTCCAACTCCTCTTCCTCTCAGCCTCTCCCACTCCAACAGGCTCCAGAAGGAGGACGGCTGGAGGCCGAGCCTCAGCAGGCGTCCGTCATCGCTGATCCGGCAGCAGACTCCCGCATGGACGAGAGCCGTAGCGCCGGACAAGGCCCGCGTGATGGTGCACCCAGTGGGGAGTCCAATGTGCCACGGCCGATCATGGATGGAACGGTTCTTCGGAACGAGATATTCGACTTGGGCATGAAGCGTCAGGGTCAACGTTTTTCGGCCACCAGGGGAGAGGACTTCAGAGGGGTCCCACTGGGGCGTGTTCGGACCCAGGTCCAAGAGCTGGAAGGCCGGCCGGAACCCAGGCCAGTGGGGCGCTCCAGGCCCCCCCCCCCCGAGCGGCCCCCGGGGTCCGCCATGGAGAAGTTCCTATGTCAGGCTTTCTTGAGATGAATGACGCGAAGATAGATGCGCTTCTGGAAATGAGTGATGAGGAACTCGTGTCGTATATCAATGACGTGGAAAGAGCTTTAGACGAAGAGGGGTGGAGTGGCACCTGGGCTCAGTATCACAACGGCAATGTCAACTGCGAAGTTCTGCCCGGAGACTCGGGTGGCTTTTCTCTCTCCCTGCTAGCTAATCGAGGGTGCGAGGTTCGTCTCAAGGACCTCACGCCAGAGGAGGAGAGTGAATTCGCCTCTTCCGACTTGCAGGAGTGGGAGGGGATCGTTGCTACCAAGTCCGTGAAAGTTCACGCTCCGGCCGAGGGGCGTCAACTTAGGAAGCTGTTTCCCAATCGGGTCGTTTCGAGCCGGATGGTCCGTCGCTGGAAACCCCAAGGCAGTGTCGGGGCTTGACCTAAGGCGAAGTCGCGCTGGTGCGTGAGGGGACACCAAGATGAGGACACCGCCGAGCTCCAAGTTTATGCCCCTACCCCATCCATGGAATCTCTCATGCTGTTTCTGGCCATATCTCTCATGTATGGCTTAGAGGTCCATATAGGCGACATCAAGATCGCTTTTTGTCAGTCCGATCCGCTTAAGCGACCCAGGGGGCATGTTTTTGTGGAGCCCTGCGAGGGTTTGAACCTTCCGGCCGGAGCTCTCATTGAGCTCATTGCTCCCGTGTGTGGGCTCGATGATTCCCCCCTCGCGTTTCATGAAACGTCGGCCAGGTTTCTGGAGGGGCAAGGCTTCACGAGGGCCAAGTTGGAGCCCTGCTGGTTTTCCCAGAAGGAGAATGGTCGCCTAGTCGCGCAGGTACTGCTGGAGGTTGACGACTGGGCTATCGCTTTCCCTCCGGGTCAACAGCACAAATATCTGACCGAGTTTAAGAAGCGTTTCACGTTAGGAAAAATGGAGAAACTCGACGAGGCCGGAGTCGAGTATATCGGTCGAAGGCTTCGACTCGTGGGACAGGGTATTGCTGCGCCGCGTATTCTTGTGGACCAGGAACAATACATTCTCGAGCAGGTCCGCAAGGTGCCGCTGTCAAGGGGGCGTCGTGGGGATCACTCCAGTCCTCTGGTTGGGACTGAGGTGGCGGAGTTCCGAAGCCTGGTTTACACGTTAAACTGGGTCGGACGGGGATCCCGGGCTGAGGCTGCCAGCTGCGCGTCCGTTCTGGCGACCAAAGTGACCTCACCATGCGTCGGAGACCTGGTCGAGGCACATAAGATGGTGGACCACCTTAGGTCCACGGCCAGCATGCCCGTGATAATTCACATGTTCGACCCCTCCCGCTGCATTTTCGCGACGGCCAGCGATTGCGGAGGAGTTGGCTCGGATGACTGCATGTTCCCACAACAAGCATGGCAGGTCTACCTGGCAGACAATGCTCTAGCGCACGGTCAACGCGCGAGGGCCACCCCCCTAGCTTGGAGATCATGCCGAGTTAAGCGCCAGGTGGCAAGCACTCTCGCAGGAGAGACGCTGGCGCTTTCCGGAGCTCTTGCTGAAGCTCAGTGGCTTCATCTCATGTTCGAGGATGTTGTGAGAGGGAACGTGGTGTCAGCAGCTTGGCAGGGGAAAGTCGGCCCCTTTGCGGCCATTTTGAAGGAAGACTGCCAGCTGATTGCTCACTCGCCCTCGGAGTGCGTCAGCATAGTCGACGCCAAGGGGAGATATGATACCCTCAGCAAGTTATCAAATGGTTCTCGATCCGATCGCCGAGCCGCGATCGACCTCGCGGTCGTTCGGGATATCATGGAAAAGGTCGGAAGCGTGATTCGTTGGATGCCGCGCCCGTTACTTCCGGTCGATTGCATGACGAAATCGGACCTTGCAAAAACCAGCGCGGCTCAATATGAGCTGCTCCGTTCAGGGTGTTTGCGTCTCTCGGCGGAAAGCGGTGCCCTTGAGGGCCGGCGCGAGGACCCCCGGAAGAAAGGCCGCTCCAGAGCCGAATCCCAGATGCAACTCCAGCAGCAGGAGGATGATGGCAAGGCCAGTGCTGTTCAGCCGTCCCATGCCGAGTGACAGTCGTCACAGTCTGGCGGGGCATGGCCGGTGCACATCTCTCGAGGGTCGTCAGGGCCGAGCGAGATATAAGTGCCCAGCCAGGCCGGAGCGAGGTCGCCAGGACTCGCTACGGCACGACGGCAGCAGCCATATTTATACAAGTGGCACCATAGTGTTTATCCTTCTCAACAAGATGGTGCGATCCATTGACTCGGAGGAGGGCCACGTTGCCTTCATGACCTATCAAGCTCCCTGTTTGTCGGGGTACTGTGTGATTCGAGTCTAGAGGCCTGTGGTTTTCAAGGCCGATGCCCCCGCTAGACTCCCTGAGCTTGAAGGTCACGAGCGTGGGTCGTAACCATTTTGACTCAAGACCTAACTTCTACTCATTCCTCATCACTCATACCATACCTACCTTGCACCTCCTCGTTTCCCATATCGTTCTGTGCTTGATCTGTGCAGCGTTGGAAGCTGTGTACTGAGAAGAGAGTGCGAGGGTTCTCTTGCTGGAGAAGAAAGGATCCGACACTTTGGCCTCGTTGCTGTCGTCCGTCGGGCGACAGCCTGAAGCCCCCGGGGGTCGGCGAGCTGCGCGGTTCTCGTCTCTCCTCTCCGGCTCCTTGCTGCTTGGCCGCCGATCCCGAGCTGCATCCTCCTGGCGAGGCGTGGCTAAGCGGCTGCGCCAGCCCGCCGTCCGGTCGGCTGCGTGGGCCGCGCATAGGGAGAAGCCGTCCTTCTCGACCACGTGAGCGCGATGACACTGCGAGCGTGCACACCTCCGCATCGCCGCCTGGCTCTCGTAGGTGCCCGCGTGATGAGCACATGCCCGGAAGGCCCGGGTCGGACACGGCCACGTCCTCGACCAGCATGAAGACCGGATCCTGCCTGGCCGTGTCCCTGTAGCACGTGACGCTCAGGACCTGGGTGCCGTCCTTGGTGACGCATGCCACTTGATCGGCCTGGCAGACGTCCACGCGGCGCTCTGACTCGGTCTCCGAGTTGGGGTCCATCTCCTCGGCTTTGCTGGGCGGCTGTCCCAGCTTGGGATGCCTCGACCTCTTCCTGGCGCAGCACCGGAACAGCCTCCAGCCCGCTCCGCCCATCCCGCGACATGCCCAAGAGCAGCGCAGTCAGCTGCCGATCCTGGCGCGTTCTGCTGGGGACAGCTTGGCCAAGTCCGCCACGTTAACCAGGGAGCTGTGGGCTACCACGCACGAGGAGCAAACGTGGACCATGGGCTCGTCTCCAGCGGGGAGGGTGCAAGGCGAGGTTGCGCACAGATGCACCATACCAATCCCCTCGTTATCCCGGGTTTCCTCCAAGTCGGCCTTCAGGTGGCGATGGGAACTGCTCTTCACCTCCCTGAACTTGTACACGTAGCCGTGACGCGTGATGCGGCCGCCCTTCAGCGGCCCTTGCTCGAGCCTGGCCACAGAGCCCCCCGACTGGATGATCAGGTCGTTGGGCATCATCTTCTCGGCTCCGCCTCCTCTCGCCCGAACCTCGTTCTTGACGTAGTCCTCGTCAACCACCATTGCCTCCGAGGGGCCATGCCACTTGAGAGCCCCTGCTGAGTCGCCGTCGAGCGCTAGCTTCACGTCATGCCCTGTCTTGCTACCCTGCGCGTAGTAGTCGTAGTAGACGTAGTATCCGTCCGAGTTCTCGCCTCCTCGACGTGAGCGCCCGCCCAGACCGGCCATGGCTGGTGGCGGGTCCGTGGCCAAGGGCTCGGCGGGAGCGGGGAGCGCCGCTGGCGGAGGTGGCCCGACGGGCGCCTCGACCGCTGGGAGCTCATCTCCGCCCGCGTCTTCGCAGCTGGCCTCATCCTGAGCACCAGGGTGGTCCTGCTGCTTCCCATCTCCCTCATCTTCTGGCCCGGCGCGCTCGTGACCTCCCTCCTCGGGGCCCGTCACGATGGCGGACGCGTGGACCGTTGCGTACCAATTCACACCGAACGACACTTCGAGCCACGTCGCCAGCGCGCCCATGGCCAGGGCGAGCGTGCACTCCAGGCCGTGGACCGGCCTCATCCTGCCGTTTTGCCGCCGGGGCACTCCTCAACCCCCCCGCGGCGCCCTCTTCCCTGCGGCGCCCCTCGCCGCTCCTCCTCTGGCGCCTGGCCGCCCCAGCGGCCGGAGCAAGAGAGGAGCCGCGCGATCGGCGCCGCGTGCTATGGCCCCGCCCGCCCACCTCCCAAAATATGGCGCAGAGGCCGCACGCGGCCCTGAACCAAATGCACGGAGAGGAGGCGCGAAGAACAGGGCGAGAGGCAGAGGCAGGACAGGGGAGAGGGGCTGCGCCAGGCTGGGAAGCCCTATGTTCT
>CAUYUJ010022302.1:63302-75802 GCA_963575745.1 Prorocentrum cordatum | reverse complement strand
GTGGTGATGATGACGATGGATGTGGTGGTGGTGGTTTGTGGTGATGATGATGATGATGGTGATGATGATGATGATGATGATGCTGATTGCTGATGATGATGATGATGTGATGATGATGATGATGATGAGATGATGATGATGAGGAGGAGGAGGAGGAGGAGGAGGAGGAGGAGGGAGGAGCAGGAGGAGGAGGAGGGAGGAAGGATGGAGGAGAGGAGGCGGGGGAGGAGGAGGAGGAGTGAAGAGGAGGAGGAGGAGGGACGAGGGGAGGAGGGGAGGAGATGGATGAGGGAATGAGGGAGGAGGCAGGAGGGAGGACGGGAGGGATGGCGGAGGAGGGGGAGGAGGGGAGAGGGACGCAGAGGGATGAGGCGGGAGGAGGAGGGGGGAGAGGGAAGCAGGGAGGAGGGAGGAGGGCGGGGGTCAGGGCGAGGGGGGAGGAGGGAGGAGGGCGGAGGATGGAGGATGGAGGAGGAAGAGAGGAGGAGGAGGAGGGACGGAGGGAGGAGGACGACGGAGGAGGAGGAAGGATTGGATGCATGAGGAATGAGGGAGGAGGGAGGTGGGAGGAAGGAAATGAGGAGGTAGGAGTGAGGAGGGGAGGTGGGGAGGAGGAGGAGGAGAGAGAGAGGGAGGAAGGAGGGGTGGAATGAGGGAGAGGGAGGAGGGAGGAGGAGGGGAAGGAGAAGGAGGGAGGAGGGAGGTGGGAGAGGGAGGAGGCGGAGGGAGGAGGGGAGGAGGGAGGAGGGGGGATGGGCGGAGAGAGAGGGTTGGAGGGAGGAGGGAATGAGGGGGAGGGTATGGATGGGAGGGAGAGGGAGGAGGGAGGATGGAGGATGGAGAAGCGAGGAGGAGAGAGGAGGAGGGAGGAGGGAGGGGAGGGAGGGAGGGGGGAGGGGGGGGGAGGGAGGGAGGGAGGAAGGAGGGGAGGGGAGGAGGGGGAGGGGGAGAGGGAGGAGGAGTAGGAAGAGGAGGAGGAGGAGCAGAGGGAGGGGGAGGAGGAGGAGGAGGAGGAGGAGGAGGAGGAGGAGGAGGAGGAGGAGGAGGAGGAGGGGTCCACACCTCGGGTTGACCGCGTCGTGAAATGCATGGAGGGGGCGTTGGAGTTCCGGGATTACTCACGCGTCGGGGCGGGGCGGGGGATAATGCTCCCAGGTCGGGGAAACGGAAGACTCGAGTAAGGCGGAACTCGGGCTTGCTGACGCTTTTTGACGAGCGTGTTCCAGATTTCGACGGTCCAGTTTTCGTGGGATTTTTGCAGCGGGAGTTCGCGTCAAATTTCAGATATGGTCTCGTCATTTTCATGGTGGCCTGGTCAGGCCAGCCCGAGTCCCCCGAACCCGAGTCTGACGTCTCCCCAGCAATGTTGTAGCGGGGTCGTCCCTCCATTTGCCGTGCTCCTTGCCCCGCCCAGGAGTGCGCGCCGTTCACGGAGGATCGGCGGGAGAACGCCATGGCGGCCGCCCCGCTGCTACCCTAGCATAAGTTAATTTGAACACATTACCGCACTCGCGGGGCGTATGCCACCATCGTGTAGGCCACAGACCTGTGTGTATTTTGTGCAGCACGAGGTCACACCAGAGCTATACCGTGTTGCGTGTCTAGAGAATCTGGTAAGCGACGAGCAGACGCGTGTGATTTTAATTCCTTCCATCGAGCTTCCCCAGGTCGATCTTGGCTTCTGATGTGAGCTAACCTTTCTCGTGGGAATTTGCTCTGGATGCGGGTGCGTGATGGCCAGCGCACTAAAAAGCAAGTCTGGATCAATTCGTTCCTACCTATTTGTTTTGTTTGTTGTATTTTGTTTTTGTTGTCATTGTTGTCATTGTTGTTGTTGTTGTTGTTGTTGTTGTTGTTGTTGTTGTTGTTGTTGTTGTTGTTGTTGTTGTTGGTGGTGTTGTTGTTGTTGTTGTTGTTGGTGTTGTTGTTGTTGTTGTTGGTGGTGGTGGTGGTGGTTGTTGTTGTTGTTGTTGCTGTTGTTGCTGTTGTTGCTGTTGACGTTGTTGCTTTTCGTTTTGTTGTTATGCTTCTTTTTTTTCTCGCGATATCTCTCTTCTCTATGCATGTCTATGCCTATGCACATATTGCTTCGTCTCTCTCTCTTTCTCGTTCCCCTGTATCACTGTCTCTCCGTTGTCTATGATCTCTCCGCCCGCCTCTTAAACTTAGTGCCTCGGGGAAAAAGTACCTCCTCTGCACGCGACAACTTGTATCCGCCGATTGATGGAGTGGCCTCTCAGTGCGTCCGACCGCGCTCAAGAAGTCGCCGGGCCCTGATGATGCTACCGCACAGCGCTGCCTCCCGCCACCTGGCACGCTGTCAGTCACGCTTGCGTCCAGGCCGCCAACTCCCATGCCGAACATTCGGCGGTACACGTCTGGGCCCCGCTTTCCTTGCAGGCCAGAGTGGCGACGGGCCGGCAGGCGGCCGATGGGCACGGCGGGCCGCCACCTGGGACCCCCCATCCTGCACGAGGGAAGGCCAGACCTGTGGAAGCATGTCAAGCAACGTCGATCTGCGCGGGCCCTCGCACCCTCCCCCCCCTCACGGAGTAGATCTTGGCTGTTTTCGGCGCCCGTTTCAGGTAGGTGGGGTCTCCCCCACAGGACGCACTGCTGCAAGCAGTCGCATTCAGCAGAGGTCGTGGAGCCAGACCCCCCACCCCTCCTACCCCTGCCGCCCAATGTCGAAACGCCGAATAAGAGAACGCTCACGTGGGACCACGAGACTGGAATTTGTGGCGACAGCGGGAATGGTGGACCACGACGCAGTACTGTTTGATGACGCTGACTGCCGATGACGGCTGGCCTCCGCGCGCGATGCCTCCTGCAACTGGAAGGGACCAGGAAATGATTTCGTACATTATGCAGCGGGCTACCCCTAACACGGCCAGCACTAGGCAGGCCTAGGATGAGGACAGATCGCTGCAGAGCGCTCCAGAATGCTCTCATAGCGTCCCGGAGCGCCCTGAACTGGCCGCGGCACCCGCTGCGTCCCCCAGACCTGCCTGCTCTCGGCGAAATTTCCTCTTCGTCCTCGTCCAGATGGTATCCCCATCTTGCCGCCGTCTTGCAGCATGAGCTTTATTACTCATTGATCACCAGGAATATTTCCGAGCACCAAGAAAGTACCAAAACTTGAGGGTGTTCACGTGTGGGGCCCTGGGAGGTGATACTCGTTCGACACTGTTTCGATACTTTTCTGGGTGCTTCGATTTGTGGGATGAAGGCCTGAAGTGCGATGAGAGCAACATAACACGCGCTCAGGGATCCTTCCCCTCCCGGCCTATAGAACCCGGAGGGTAGGCCTACCCTAGGCCTACCCCTAGGCCTGCCCACTAGGCCTACCCTAGGCCTATCCCTAGGCCTACCCCCTAGGCCTACCCTAGGCCTACCCCTAGGCCTACTCCTTAGGCCTACCCTAGGCCTATCCCTAGGCCTTCCCCATAGGCCCACCCTCGGACTACCCCTAGGCCTACCCCCTAGGCCTTCCCCGTAGGCCTACCTTAGGCCTACCCCAGGTCTACCTACCCCCTAGGCCTACCCCCCAGGCCTACCCTAGGCCTACCCCTAGGCCCACCCCTAGTCCTACCCTAGGCCTACCCCTAGGCCTACCCCTAGGCTTATCCCTAGGCGTTCCCCATAGGCTTACCCCTAATCTTTCCCCCTCGACCAACCCTGGGCCCACCCCTAAGCCTTCCACCTAGGCTTACTCTAGGCCTACCCCTAGGCATACCTCCTAGGCATACCCTAGGCATACCCCTAGGCCTACCCCCTCGGCCTACCCAAGGCGTATCCCCATGCCTACCCCGTAGGCCTACCCAAGGCCTACCCTAGGGTCTTGTGTAGGCCCTACCCTAGGCTACCCTAGGGTCTTGATCAAAGCTATCCTTGGCCACCCTACGTTCTTCTACAGGAGTGACGCGGAGGAGGAGGGGGCCTTCTGGGCCGTCCTGCGGCGATCTTGGGGGATCCGTCTTGGAGCGTCGGAAGGCCGAAAAGGCGAGAATGCCGAACACCTTCAAGGAATCAGGAAAATCAATGGTTGTTGCCTCTTGGGGTGCACATGTGAGGCCTCCTTGGGCGGTTTGGAGGCTTCTTGGGCCGTCTCGAGGCTATCTTGGGCGTCTTGGAGCGATCTTTCGGCTACTCGGGGCCCTCTCGGAGCGGCTTGGGGGCCTCTTAGGGCTTTCTTGGGGGCCTTGGATTTGCGTCAGTCGATTTCTTGGGGGGTTGTGGCCATACTCAGGCTGTGACGCTTTTGGTGCATTTATGAAGCATCGGCGCAAACTTTACTATACCATTGTGTTCGGGATTTGGGGTCAGCGTTGGAGGGCGCCCTGTTTGAAGCGTCGCAGGTCACCTGGCGGCCACCCTGAGCCTGAGCGCCGATTCCTTCCAGGGCTAGAGCGGCCTTCGTAGTCGGCGGCCCCAGGCCATGGGGCGCGCTGTTCGAGAGCTTCGCCCGCCGCAGTCTTGACGCCTCTTGCGCTGCGACCTGCGGGGCAGGTCGCGGCGGGCTGCGGCGACCTGCGGGGCCGTCTTGGGGCGATCTTGGGGGCCTCTAGGGCCGTCTTGAAGCGTCGGGGACCGCGCTGGCGAGACGTCCCCACACTTCCCCCCCGAGAAAAGTAAGAATAAGAGTAATACTACGAATCGTATTGCGGGTAGAGAGAGAGAGAGAGAGAGAGACGATGAATCATCAATGATTGTTGCTTATTCCCTACCTAGGCTCTGCCTAGAGGGTTCGTACTCTATTAGCTTAAAGGGGCCGGGCAGTGGGCTTCGCCCCGGGCGGTTCCCCCGGTCCCCGCCCCGCGGTTCCCCCAGTTGCGCCTCCTTACCTTAGCTTTGCGTAGTTCATCTTAGCTTAGCTTAGCGGAGCTTAGCTCAATCTTAGCTTCGGTTAGCTGTAACTATAGCTGTAGCTGTAGCTGTAGTTGTAGTTTAGCTTAGCTTAGCTTATCTGAGCTGAGCTTAGCATATCATAGCATAGCCCAGCAAGGCATAGCATATCATAGCGCAGCGTAGCATCGCATATCATAACATATCATAGCACAGCATAACACATCATCGCAAAACATAGCGCATCATAGCATATCATACCATAGCCTAGCATTAGATAGCGCAGCCTCGCGTAGCATAGCATAGCGCAGCATAGTATTGCATACCATAGCATAGCATCGCATATCATCGCATAGCAGCAAAGCAAAGGCAAACCAACAGCAACAACATCAACGCACAAGCAACGCAAATCAAAGCAAAGCAAACGCAACAACAAAGCAACGGAAAGGCAAAGCAAAAACAATGTGCGACAGATGCCGAGCTAGCCTCGATGGCCAGACCGGAACCCCCGCAAGCAGTGCCTTCCGTAGCCATGTCGGCTCAAGCCCGGAGGCCCTGCCACACAACCGCTCACGCTCATGTCCCGAGGTTGGCGGAGTGAGGCTTTCAGCGGTGCTGCACAGCCCGCCTCGGCACCAGGTGGTGCTGCACAGCCCACCCCGCCTGTTGTGGCCATCCATGTGGGCGGCGTCGCGTCCAAGCGGAAAGATGATCAGCGGGTTGAAGGCAGCGAGATGTACACGGCTGTCGAGGAGGGCTTCTGGGCGCTCGTTGTGCTCTTTGCGGCTGAGTTCGGCTTTCAGGACATGCATTTCATCAGTCGCGCGACGCGGGGCACGTGGCACTCGCACCGTGCCCGCCTGGGGAGGGTAGAGGCGTGGGTCGTCAGGCTGATCTGGAGCACAGGCTTGCTCGAGATGGGGATGCCTGAGGCGAACGTTCATTTGACGTCTGAGAAGAGCGGGCGGGACGGTAAGGGTTCTGCTGCTCGGGACTTACAGCTGATCCACATGATCGACAACGATCTCGAGTGCTTGGAGCTGTGGAGTGTCTTGAACTTGACGCGCCCCGGAGAGTTGCAGATCGATCCTCTCTGTGACCTACGAAACGGAGGCGGAGGGGTAGACGGGGGGGGGAGGGGGGGGGGGGCAGAGGGGGGGGGGGGGGGTGAGGGGGGGAAAGGGGGGGCAGGGATGGGGGGGGGAGGGGGGCGGGGGAAGGGGGGGGGGAGGCGGGGGGGGGCGGGGGGGGCTGGGGGAAAGCGGGCCCGGAGGGGGGGGGAGGGGGGAATTGGGGGGGGGCAGGGGTAGTGGGTATGGGGCATATATAATAATATATATCATATAATATCTCTCTCTACATCTGTTGTATGTTTATATGTATACACACGGTCTTATGCGCGTATATCATATCAGATGTATGTATATATACATATTATGCAGCATGTGTCTTATGATTGCTACTCCCCGTTGTCGTCCGTTGTGTTGTCGTTGTCGTTCGTTGTCGTCGTGGTCGTCGTTGGCCCTCGTCGTCCGTCGTCGTCTCGCTTTCCGCTCGCACGTCCCGCTCTGTTTCACCTTTTGCGTTTCTTCGTTTCGCTCGTCCTCGTCGTTGTTGTCGTCCGTTGTCGTCGTGGTCGTCCGTTGTCCTCGTCGTCGTGGTCGTCGTTGTCCTCGTCGTTTCGTTGTCGTCGTTGTCGTTTGTCGTCGTTGTCGTTTGTCGTCGTCGTCGTCGTCGCGTCGTCCCTCGTCGATTTCGTCGTCGTCGTCGTCGTCCTCGAGCCTCGCGCGCTTCTGGGCCTGTTCGGCCTCCTAGGCTGCTCGCGGCCGAGAGCCGCGCGCGGCCGGCCACCCGCCCTCCCAACACATCAGTAACACCCGAGCCTCTGCATGTTCAGTGGCCGTCTTTTGATGGACAGCTATTGGGAGCCAATGCTGGACGCTGGGGCGAGGTGCGCCACGCGTGCCAGGCTCCCCCGGGGCCCGAGCGTGCCAGGCACGCCTGGCGCTACAGATGCGCCACGTGCCTCCGCGTGCGCCAGGTGTGCCGAATGCTATAGCCGCGCCGAGGAGCGCCACGTTCGGGGCACGCGCAGAGTGTGTCGGGTGTGCCTGCGCACGTGACAGCACACATCGGGTGCGATGTCGGCCCCAACCAGCCATGTCGAAGACAAGTGCACATCATTGTGTCTGGTGGGCCTGCGCGCAGCAGGGCATGCGCCACCACTTGACAGTGGTCGCTGGGTGGCCGCGCATGATCCAGATTTAGCCGCGGGATGCATGGTGCATTGTTGATTTGCCAGGAAAGGTCGCCCTTCGCGCGGCAGGCAATGCGCTGACACCCCCGCGGTCCCTGTCAACAAACAATACAAAGTGCTCGTGGGCCTCGCGAACATGACTCTTGATTTTGCCCCAAAGTGTATTTGATTTTGTTTTTTTTGACAAGGATGGTGGGGGGTGGCCCTCATGGTGTTACCATTGTTCCTAGTTGGCTGCCGGTCGCCTAGGGGAGGGGGTGTATATTGATAGGGAACAATGATCGAGGTGCGCCACGGGTTCAGGTGCACCAGGCACTCTTGAGGCCCAAGCGTGCGAGGCGCGGCAAGTTCGGCACGCGCTCCACTAACGCCATGTGCGCCACGTGCTCCAGCCGCGCCAGGTGCGCGACGTGCTTGGCGCGCGCAGTGCTTGCGAGGTGCGCCATTGCACAGCCGTCACCGCGTGTATGCTGTAAAGTTTTTTGACATGGATGGTTGGACTGCGCGCATCAAGCAATATGCCAGCCCCCCGCCATGCCTGTCAAAAACCAATGCAGAATAGTCGCGGGGCGCCCGCCGAGTGGTCGCGGGGTGCTCGCGTATCCTATGTTGTTTGTTGACAAGGGCGGTCGGCTTGCGCGCAACTTGTGTGCAACCAGCAGCATGCCAGCACCCCCGCCGTCCCTGTCAAAAACCATTGAAGAGTGGTCGAGGGGCGCCCGTGCATGCTCGAGATTTGGAGGCAGAGTGCAGTTTGTATTGTTGTTGTTGACGATGGTGGTGGTGGTGGAGGGGTGGCATGTCCTGAGTTGGCCCACAATCGGGTGTGGGAGCGGGTGTTTGTAAAGAAGGAGCAGTGATCAAGACATCCTCCCCTCCCGCAAGCTGCCTCGCTCACTCCCAGCCGCCCTTCCGACGCATTAGTGACACCCGAGCTTTTGTGTGTTCAGCGGTCGTCTAAGCATGGACTGTTCTTGGGCACCGAAACAGACCCCGTGTGCGCGACGCTGGGGCGGGGTGCGCCATGCGTGCCAGGCGCGCCGCGCGCGTCAGGTGCGCCAGGTACCCCTGGGGCCCGAGCGTGCCAAGCACGCCTGGCGCGCCAGATGCGCCACGTGCTCCGCGTGCGCCACGTGTGCTGCATGGCCCAGTCGCGCCATGCGCGCCATGTTCGTGGCAAAGGCAAGGCGCGCTTGTGCACGCGACAGCGCACATCGGGAAACATGTCGGCCCCCACCATCCTCTTCGCAAGCCAGTGCGCACTCGCAGCGGGGAGGCCAGTATGGCGCCTGGTGGGCCTGCACGCAGCAGGTAATATGCCAGTGCCCCCGCCGTCCTGGTCTATAACTAATGGACAATGGCGCCCATCCTGTGGTGTTGGGTCCTCGTTGTGAAGAGACGGTCCCTGCGTTCTCCTCTTCCTCCTCCTCCCCTTCCTCCTCTCTACCGTCCGCGTGCGTCCCGCGCACCCAGTGTAGCCTTTCGTGGCCCTCCTCCCCTCCCCACCCAGTACAGCGTTTCGTGGCCCCATAGGGGGCCGCACCGAAGGTCCCAGTGCTACCGTCCGCATGCGTCCCGCACACCCAGTACAGCGCTTCGTGGCTCCATAGGGAGCTCCACCGAAGGCCCCAGTGCTACCGGCCGCATGCGTCCCGCACACCCAGTACAGCGTTTCGTGGCCTTCCTCCCCCTCTTCCTTGCGTTTTTTCGGCGCAGTGCAAGCGTAGAAGCGAGCGGTTTTTTTTTTTTCCTTTGTTGCAGCGTTTCGTTTTTTAGTTTGGCAGCGTTTGCGTTTTTTTTAGAGCGTTTCCAGCGTTCAGCGTGTGTCGTTTAGTGCAGAGCGTTTTTCAGCCGTTTAGCGTTTTTTTGTTTTTTTTACAGGTCATAGCGTATGGTCAGCGTTTTAGCGTTTTTTCGTGTGTGGTGTTGGGGGTTGTGGCTCCATAGGGGGCCCCGCCGAAGAGAAGGTTTTCCCAGTTGCTACCTGTTTCCGCAAGCGTCCCCGCACACCCAGTTCTTGAGCGTTTTTTTCGTGGCGTCCCCGCACCCAGTACAGCGCTTCGTGGCCCCATAGGGGGCCCCACCGAAGGTCCCAGCGCTACCGTCCGCATGCGTCCCGCACACCCAGTACAGCGTTTCGTGGCCCTCCTCCCCCTCCTCCCGGAAGCCCAAGTTGGCATTTTCACCCACCCAGTGCAGTCCCAGTGCAAGTGTTAGTGTTGTTTTCGGGGGGCCCCATAGCACCGAAGGGTCCCAGAGTGTACCGTCCCCGCACATGCGTCCCCGCACACCCAGTGGCCGCGTTTTCGTGGGCCCCATAGGGAGCCCCACCGAAGTCCCAGTCGCTACCGTCCGCATGCGATCCCAGCCCACCCACGTGCAGCGTTTCGTGGGCCCCTTCCTCTTTTCTATCCTCCCGTTTCCCTCGTATCCAGTTTACAGCGTTTCGTGGCTCCATGGGAACCCGACAGACAGGTCCCAGTGCTATGTCCGCGTGGTCCCGCCCCTCCGCCAAGCCGATGCGTCCCGACACACAACATGCCCCAAACAAAGTTTTTTTTTCGTGACCCTCCTACCCCTCCTTTTCTTCTGCGTTTCACCACCCAGTTAGAGTTCAGTAAGTACAGCGTTTCGTGGCTCCATAGGGGGCCCCACCGAAGGTCCCAGTGCTACCGTCCTCATGCGCCCCGCACGCCGCGCACAGCGCTTCGTGGCCCCATAGGGAGCTCCACCGAAGGTTCCAGCGCTACAGTCCGCATGCGTCCCGCACACCCAATAAAGCGTTTCGTGGCCCTCCTCCCCTCCCCCCCTGCGGTTCACCCATCCAGTACAGCGTTTTATGGCCCCATAAGGAGCCCCACCGAAGGTCCCGGTGCTGCCGTCCGCGTGCGCCCCGCACGCCCAGTACAGCGTTTCGTGGCCCCATTGGGGGCCCCACCGAAGGTCCCAGCGCTTCCGCCCGCATGCGTCCCGCACACCCAGTACAGTTTCGTGGCCCCATAGGGGGCCCCACCGAAGGCCCCAGTGCCCCCGTGCGCATCCGTCCCGGAAGCACAATTTGGAATTTTTCATTCACCCAGTGCAGCGTTTCGTGGCTCCATAGGGGGCTCCACCCAAGGCCCCAGTGCCACCGCCCATATGCGTCTGGGACATGTACTTTGGCATTTTCACCCGCGCAGTGCAGCGTATCGTGGCCCCATAGGGGGCTCCACCGAAGCCCCCAGTGGGACCGTCCGCATGCGCCCCGGAAGCACAATTTAGCATTTTCATTCACTCAGTGGAGCGCTTCGTGGCCCCATAGCTCCACCGAAGCCGTCAGTGGGGCCGCCCGCGTGCGTCCCAGAAGCCCAATTCGGCACACCACCCACACAGTACAGCGTTCCCCCCCGCCCAGAGCAGCGGTTCGTGGCCCCATAGGGAGCTTCGCCGAAGCAGATATTCACAATTACGGTGCCCACAACTGCATATGGTTGGGACTTTCGCCAGGATAATTTTTCCCAACCATCCTGTGGTGTTGGGTTTTCGTTTTGGGTCCTCGTTTTGAAGAGCCGGTGCCCCGCGTCTCTTCCTCTCCTCTCTCCTCCTCCTCCTCCTCCTCCTCCTCCTCCTCCTCCTCCTCCTCCTCCTCCTCCTCCTCCTCCTCCCTCCTCCCCTTCCTTGCTTTTGCTCTCCGCATGTCTCTGTTTCGGCACGCGCCTCGCACGTTTCGTGGCCCCATAAAGGGGGGTCGCGTAAGGTCCCACTGGCGCAGCCCGCATGGCGGCGCGGCCCCATTTTGACGCACCCTTCACGCGCTTCGTGGCCCCATAGGGAACTCCACCTGAAGTCCCAGTGGCGCAGCCCGCATGGCGGCGCCGCCCGATTTCGGCACACCCCTCGCACGTTTCGTGGCCCCATGGGGAGCTCCATCTAAGGTCCCAGTGGCGCAGCCCGCATGGCGGCGCCACGCCCCTCACACGTGTCGTGGCCCCATGGGGAGCTCCACCTGAAATCCCAGTGGCGCAGCCCGCGTGGCGGCGCCGCCCGATTTCGGCACTCCTCGCACGTTTCGTGGCCCTTAGGGAGCTCCATCTAAGGTCCCAGTGGCGCAGCCCGCATGGCGGCGCCGCTCCATTTCGGCACGCCCCTCACACGTTTCGTGGCCCCATGGGGAGCTCCACCTACGGTCCCGATGGCGCAGCCCGCATGGCGGCGCCGCCTTATTCTGGCACGCCCCTCGCGCGCTTCGCGGCCCCGTAGGGGGCCCCATCTAGGGCTCGAGTGGCGCAGCCCGCATGGCGGCGCCGCTCCATTCTGGCACACCCCTCACAGTGGTTGTGGCCCCATAGGGAGCTCCATCTAAGGCCCCAGCGGCGCTGCCCGCATGGCGGCGCCGCCCTATTTCGGCACGCCCCTCGCGCGTTTCTTGGCCCCTCACACGTCTTGGAAACCTTCTCTCCATTTCGTGGATTCTCGCCCGGGGCCGTCGGCTGTCCAGCGCGCTGCCCATTCGGCCGACGTCGCCCAGGCGTGATCTTGGACTGCGGCCGCCACGAGGTGGGGAACGGCAGGAAGGGGGGCGACGACTGGCGGCTGGGGCTCTACGCGCTGCTCTCGCGCGCCACGCGCCGCGAGGACGTCCTGCTCACGCGGGCGCCGCGCATCGAGTTCTTCCTGGCAGGGCCGCCGGAGGGATTGCGGAAGCAGCTGGAGCAGTTTGCCACGCGCACGAAGCGGCGCAGGAGGGAGGCGGCGGCCCTCGCCAGGGAGCTGGGCTTCACCGAGTTTATCCGCGAGGCTTGACTTGAAAAGCGACCCGCCCGAGCCTCGCCGTCTCTCGACGGTCTGACTGTTTGGCTTCGCGCCGCGGGCAACCCGCGCGCGCCGCTGGGGCCCTCTTGGGCGACCAGCGCGCGTCGCGGGAATTCCGCGCTGCGCTCTGCCTCAGAGCCTCGCTTGCCCCCGTCGTCTCTCTGCCCAGCGGCCGCAGCCTTGCCCGCTATCGGCCGGCCAGCTCTCTCTCTGCTCCGCGCAGCGGACGACCCGCGCGCGTCGCCGGGGCCTCTTCGGGGCGACGGGCGTGCGTCGCGGGGGCCCCGTGTGGTGCCGCGCCCGCAGACTCGGGCGCGGGTGCGCGCGTGCATATATATATCAGTATATATTATATATATATATATATATATTATCTTATTTATTATATGTGGTATATATATATATAGAGGAGAGAGAGAGAGAGAGAGAGAGAGAGAGAGAGAGAGAGAGAGAGATAAAAAAAAAGAGAGAAAGAAATAAGACAAACAAAACATATCGGGAAGGAAGCGGGCGCGATCCTCGGGGGGGGCGCGCCGACATGGGCGTCGACGCTTATGCGCGTGGACTGATTCGCACGCGGACTCATTCACAATCAGACTCCTCGCGC
>CAUYUJ010022302.1:35802-58302 GCA_963575745.1 Prorocentrum cordatum | reverse complement strand
GCAAGAAGGCTCACTGCACCCGCTGCATGGGAAGTTTTGAAGCGGGCGAGTGGCGCGTGGCAGGCGTCGTGGCACCGTCCGCGGGGTCCCAGGCGCACGCGGGCAGGAAGTGGTTCCACATGGCCTGCGTCGATGGCCCCCTACCACCAGCTACGGCGATGGTGGGCTTCACTCAGCTCCCAGAGGGCGACAGGGATCGCCTTGCGGCAGCCCTGGAGGCCCGAGGCGGCCCCATCTTGCCCCTGCTGGAGACAGTCGAAGGCCAGGCCCCCGCCCCTCCCAGCCAGGGAGATGGCGCGGCAGGGCGCACTGGGGCAGCCCCGAGGCTCCCTGCCGCCGCCACGCCAGGGGCGTACGGCCCAGGCGCGCGGGGGGCTCCCCTGGGGGCGGCCGAGGCAGCGGTGCCGACCACGGCGGACATCCTACAACCGCCACTCGACGCTCCTGTACCGTAGGTTTGGTTCACTCGACTTTGGCTCAAGGGGGGGGTTTGAGGTAGGTTTGGTTCAAGCCACACCGGTACCGTATTCTCCCGGCCTGTCGTACTTGGGTTGGTCAGCGTGTGACTCAAGTTCGGTGCCTCCCCTGTGGGTTGCTTAGTGACTCATTTGGGTTTTGACAGTTCTTGTAAGTGGTCCCTCTGGATGGTGCGGGCCCGACTGGAGCATCAATTCGATCATGCATACTCGTCTTATTGTTTCTCAGCTCCTCCCTCCTCCTCCTGGAAAAGGAAGATGCGTAGATTTCGATTGGTTGCGTTTCGACAAGCTCAATTTGATTTCGGCACAGTGGGTTTTCAGTCAGGTGACAAACCATTTGACATCTATGATTCTTTGAACAAATATAACATTCTCTTGGGTTCTCCTTCAGTAGATGTGGGTTATCCTTACGTGGGTTATCCTTCAGCAGATGTGGGTTACCCTTCAGCTTATGTGGGACTTGCTTCAACAGATATGGGTTCTTCTTCAGCAGACGTGGGAATGGACACATCTTCGGCGAAAGGGGGTCTCTCTTCAGCGGATGTGGGACCTTCCACTACAGATGTGGGCTCCGTTTCAGTGCCGGTGGGTTCTTCTTCTCCCTTTTTGGGTTGTCCTTCAGCAGATGAGGGTTCTCCTTCAGCAGACACTGGACTTTCTGCAGCAGCGGTGGGCTTTTCTTGTGTCTTACTTCCGAATGAGGGGGAAGGGGACGGGATGAGCAGGAAGGAGGAGGATGAAAAGGAAAAGCGGGGCCATGGGTTGGCCGGTGCCTCTTCTACGTGTCATACACTTCGCAAGTGTCCGGATGAGTTCTCCATTGGGGCGGGCGTCCATATTCACAGTCTTACCTGTGCCGCAGGGAGGAACCTGAATGGACTGAGCGGCCACATATGCACTTGGGACGTCGCTTCAGGGCGGTGGGGCGTTCGAGTTTTGGGATTTCCAGATGTCAAGTTAATCAAAGAGTGTAACTTACGTCAAGGATCTAGACGCTACACGGGTAATCTTCGTCCTCGTCCTCCTTCAGCAGATGTGGGTTCTCCTTCAGCATATGTTGGTTCTCTCTCAGCAACTGGGTGTTCTCCTTCAGCAGACGTGGGTTGTCCTTCAGCGGATAGGTGTTCCTCCCTAGCATATGTGGGATTTTTTACCGCAGCTGCGGGTTCTTCTGGTGTCAAAGTTGCTCCTACGATGGACGGCAGTTTTTCGAACGTGGGAGGGGGCGGGAGGAGGAGGAAGGAGGAGGACGACGAGGAAAAGTGTGGCCAGCATGGTGCTGTCTTGGGTTGCAGCGACAATTGCTCACGTCCCAACAGCTGCGTTTCTTTACCCAATGATCCCGCGTTGTTAGAAGCCCATGCCGCTCCTGTCTCTGTATCTCCACAATTAGTTCCCGAACCGCCTAAAGTCAGGGCTGCGCCTGTCCCCGGCGACGCTGTGGACTCCCAGCCTCCTCCTTTGTCCCGCGTAAGGGAAGTTTCGGTTGGACATTTCCGGCAATTTCTCATGGTCAGTGTGGCAGAAACTCATCCGATGGGTCCCGAGGTCGATTTGTTGTTCAGTATGGGGGACGTTGGGGACATGATGCAAAGATTCGCCGAAAGAGAAGTGGACAGGTTCTATGGGCACCTCGTGACTTTGGATAGTGAGCTGAAGACGTTGCTGCCGCCCAGGAGGGGCGATTCGACTCAGCTCAATTCGGTCTATATATCGAACATGAGCGAAATACTTGTTGCAATGGCGGGGGGTATCATGGAATTTTTTGGGCACGACAAGGAGAAAATCCACACTGTGTGCAAAGCAATTCGGACGGATGCCGATGCTTGTGCAGATCACAGTTGTACGAATATGATATATGATTTCACTCACCGCGATTATATGCAAACCGTGGCCGACCAAATGGAGACATGGGTTGATCAGTTTGGGATTCACATACCAGGCTGTTTCGTCCGGCGACGGGACGGTGTGGACAGATGGTATTCCCATTTTGTTCCTTAGGCTGTGGGTTTGCCCTCTTTAATTTGGTTTTTAGTTTACAAGACGGCCGTTTTCTGTTAAGTATTTCTGCCTTCTGGGTTGTCACTGGGACGCAGGGATATTCATTTCACGTCTCGGACATGTCTGCACCTGGGACCTTGTCTTTCTTTGTTTCTTTGGGTTGTATTCCCTTGCTCAATTCCAACAGGTCAGTGGGATTCAAATCTTGGGTTGGTTTCTTGTCATCAGTCACGCCGACTCAGCGGACCTGGGTTTGCCTTCAATTCTGTTGCCTTACACTTGGGTTGAATCTTACAGCTCACTTATGTGCATCACTTCTGTGGGTTCTGTTTTGGGTTGAAACGTTTTCTCCTGTCTTACTCCCTCTCCTTCTTCTGTCTTGAGTCCCTGCCTCGCGCTTTTGGCGCCTGGTGGCTTCTCAGTGTTCGTGGTTTTGGAGGACCGACCTTTCAAGGCGCTTCATCATCATCATCATCATCGACGCTCCTGCGCGAGCGGACGATGATGGCGGGCTCGAGACAGGCGTCTACGACGACTACCTGGACGACCAGGTGACGAGCGAGGACGCATGCCACGAGGATGGTTTCGTCAACCTGGACTGGTGGGATGCCATCGGGTGGGACCGCATCCTGCTCCAAGGGGCGCCCACCACAGCCATGATTCCCGACGGCGTGGCGGCAGCCGTCAGCCACGTGAAGGTGCGGCTGTGTTTGGCAATCGAGCAGGCCCGCCAGGGTAACGATGCTCAGACGTCGAGTACGTTGACGAGGCTGTGGAAGGTGTTCCTTTCGTTGGACGGACTGCTGTTCAGCGAAAATGCGACCCCGACCCCGACGACACGGCGTGAGCGCCTCCAGGAGCGTCTGCGGTGGATCCAGGACGGCCAGTGGGATGTCGCCTGGCTTTCCATGGAGGACCAGACGCGCACCGCGGTCACCGCGGAGGGCCGCGAGGATCACGTCGCAGCCCGTGTGCGCCGTGTCACCGAGCTCGCACGAGCTGGAGAGATGTCTCGGGCGGCAGCGGCAGCGTGTGGCCCCAGGGGGACATGGCGGACGCAGCGGCGGTGGTGAGGAAGTTCAGCACCACCCAGCAGCCTGAGGCGCCCTGCCCGGGCGAGTGGGGCCCTCTCCCTGGCGCTGGGGCCGCCCCGCATGGGCCAGGGAGAGGGTCCGCAGGGGCGGGGGCCGACGTGGCGATGCCGCCAGCCGCGGCTCCCCGCGAGCTCGACGGCGCAGCAGAACTCCACCGCCGTGTGGCCAACCACCTCAAACGTCAGTTTGACCGCTTCCCCCGCCGTGGAGGGGCGGGGCCTGGAGGAGGACGCTGCGAGCACTGGGCCCCGCTCAAATGCGATGAGGACGGGGCAGAGGCGGTGGCCAACACGCTGGCACGACTGGCTATCGGGGACCTCCCCCCCGAGGCGCTAGCCGCCCTGACGGCGGCGCGCTTCGCAGGCATCCCCAAGGCAACCCCTGGGGATGCGCGAGTCCTGTGCTGCGGAAACGTCACCCGCCGCATGGTGGGCCGCAGCGCTGCCAAGGTCCACCACAAGGACATGCGGACGGCGGTGGGGGACCAGCAGTTCGGCCTCGCCAAGGACGGATGTGGTGCCCTCTATCGGCGCCTATGCACGATGGCCAACTCGAGCCCAGGCAAGTGGGTGGTGGCGG
Organism: Prorocentrum cordatum; assembly: GCA_963575745.1. Lineage (NCBI taxonomy): Eukaryota > Dinophyceae > Prorocentrales > Prorocentraceae > Prorocentrum > Prorocentrum cordatum. The sequence continues at coordinate 54,149 of CAUYUJ010022302.1, read as the reverse complement.
TGGACCTCGGGGATGCGTTCAGCAACTTCCCCCGCGACCTGGTGAAGGAGGCCGTGCGCGCCAAAGTGCCTGCGCTGGCCCCGTTGGCGGAAGCCTGGCTCCCCGCCCGAACACGCCGCGTGGCGGGTGGCGGGTCACAACCCGCCCAGCTGGTCGACCAGATCCGCGGCCTCGACCAGGTCTGCCCTATGAGCCCAGGCTTCTACGCGGTCGGCACTGCGGACTTTCTCAGCATCGGCCGCATGGCCGTGCGCGCGGTGGACACGGAAGGGGACTGCTTGGCCTTCCTGGGCGACGCGTACTTCGTGGGCACCGCGGCCTGTTCCGCGGCCTGGATGCGTGGCGAGCCCGCATCGGGGCCCACGGGATGAAGCTCAAGATGTCCAAGACCCAGATATGGTCCCCCGATCCCCATGCTGTCCTGCCGCCCGAGTTTGCAGAGTACGCCCAGTTCCGCGTCCAGAAGCTCAAGGCGGTGGGGCCCACCCTGGCCTACACGAACCGCGACGTGGACACCGATTGTAGGGGCGTCCCGCTCACGGACTTCGCCGTCCCAGAGGACCTCGATGAGGGGGGCCGCGGGCAGGCTGGCGGCGCCGGGGCCGCCCCGAGCGCCGCCGCGCCACTCCCCTGCGGCGAAGCCTTTCTCCAGAAGCAGGACCGCTACTTCAAGGAGCTTCTGACGCTGCGCAGGCGTGGGCTCTCTGCCATTGACGCATTCCAGTTGGTGCGGATCTGGTCGAGGGGCGCCTGCGTCCACATCCAGCGGGCGCTCCCGCTCACGGCGGCGTGGATCCGCAGGGTGGATGATGGAGTGGTCGCCTTCGTCAACGCCCTGCTCGGGGTCACGGCTGCCCCCCGAGAGCAGATCTTCATGAAGGTCAGCGACGGAGGTCTGGGCTGTGGCAGCGCTGAGCAGCGCGGCCCCGCCGCCCTCCTGTCATCCTGGGAAGCTGGGATTCACGCGGCAGCCCAGGAGCTCCGAGAGTCGACGACGATCGGCCTCTTTCGGAGGTGGCCAGGCCTTGGCCGTGCCCTCTCAGCAGCAGGCGAGGAGCAGGGACGGCTGGCTGGCGGCCGTCGCCCTCAGAGCGACCGCTGGCAGGGCCTTCTGGGGGGCGGAAGGGCAGGGACCAGAAGACGTACACCCAGCACGTGCGGGATCACGCCACCAAGACGTTCATGGCTGCGCTGCCAGTGACGGCAGCGGCGGCGGTGCACAGTGCCTCGGGCAGCTCAGCGGGCGCCTGGTTGGATAACTTCGAGGGGGTTTCGCCCCTCGCCGACCACGCGTTCTGCATTGCAGCCGAGAGGCGCATGCGCCTGCCGCTGCTGCAGTCCGAGTGCACGTGCCTGAACCGACCAACGGCGCCCACGCGCGCGATGGCGCAGCACGGCCCGACGTGCGGCCGCACGGTGGACGTTCGAGGCGTTCATGCGCTCAACTGTTCCAGGGGAGGCGGCCCGACGCGTCGCCACAATGCCATCCGAGACGCCGTGGCGCTCTGGCTGCGCGGGGTGGGCCACCATGCCCTGCTGGAGCAGGTCATCCCAGAGTGGTGCACGGAGGAGCAAGGTGCGGCCACACTGGGCGTGGTCTACCATCGAGGCATCCATGGCCGATTTTGCCTCGACATCAGCTTGGTGGACGAGGTGGCTGTGGCCCAGACGGGGCGGCCACACCAAGCAGCCCTGCAGCGCAGAGAGAAAGTGAAGCACCATAGGTACCCATTCTCGGGCCTGGTGCCCTTTGTTCTAGATGTCAACGGCCGATGGGGAGCAGGGGCTGAGACGTGGCTGCGCCGTGCCGTAGGGGAATTGCCTGAGGCCGAGCGACCCGCGGCACGTGCAGCCCTGCGCTCGGCAGTGGCCAACGCCCTGCAGGGCCAAATTGCGGAGCAGGTCGCCCTGGCGACGGAGGACGCAGCGGGACTGGATGCAGGGGCCGCCCCGAGTGTCCAGTCTTGACTAGCTGTGGCCCCATCCCATTTGCGTGTGCTTACTGGCCCTCCCCCCCACTCCCGTTCCTGCTTCCCTGGCTAGTCGTTCAAAATTTGCCACACCTGCAGTTCGCACGGTTTTGTTCAGTCCCCTTGTCGCGCGCGCAGTGTGCTTCTGCATTGTCATGTTTGTTCTGCACGCCACGTTGTGTGGCCTCCCCGCTTTGTGCATGTTGTGGTCTCGGCATGTCACTCTTTTGATGCTCTTAGTCTCTGGCTTGAGTTGCCCCCGCAGCCCATGTGGACTGAGCCCGCATGCTACCAATAGCATCTGTTCGAGGTTGCTGGCTAAAGAGGCGTCAAGAGGCGTTGAAGATCGGGGCCGTCCCGCGGGTCCTGGGGCCGTCGGCGGCCCGCCGTCTGCTTTGTCGCCCGCCCGCGTCGTGGTTTCCTCGCCCCCTCCCCCCTCTCCTGCCCGTCCAGGGCCCCGAACGGGGGTCAGGCCGTTTTCCGCCAGCATAACGAACGGGTCCCACGCGCCTGGAGCCGTTAGCTTCAGTCCTCAGTCTTCCTGTGCTACCTTTGTCCCGCCTTGGCAGTTGGCCGCCCCATTTTGGTTCGGTGTACAGCCTCTCCCCTTCCCCTCTCTCCCCCGTCAGCTGTTTGGCTCGTGAGTACCTGTCTCGCACATTCCCTCGAGCTGCACCTCCCGTGCCATCCGCCCGACCAATTGATGGCGCCCAAGTTCCCGAAGCCCGCGCCGATGCCTTGGCCCGCCAAGACGTACGCCGCGGGGGAGGCACCACCCTCCAAATCAAGGCCGACCCAGCGCCCTGTCCAGCAGGTCAGCTTGTCGGAGAGCGAAGACGAGAAGTTCGACATGACGTCCGAGGCGGCGACATTTCGGACGGCGCCAACAGTGCACGCGGAATCAGCGACCCCCGCTGAGGACGCCGATGGAGGCGGCGGCACGGGGGCCGCCCCCAGTGCCGCCGCCTCCGATGGCGCCTCGGCGATGCCTGCATCGGCGGTGGTGCCAGTGACGTCGGCCGCCCTGGCGGCGGCAGCCACGTATGCTGACTTCGCCACGGAGCAGCGGCGCTCCACAACCTTTCGCTGAGGGAGCATGCTGTGGGTGGCCGTGGCGGCCGCGGGGCGCGCAGCACTGCTGACGGCGAGCGCGTCGTGGACGACGGGGCCGCCAGCGAAGCCCCGAGTGCGGCGACCACGGGTGCCCTTAGCGGCCATGGGGGCAAACGCCACCGCCGACGCAGCAACAAAGCTGTCTGCGGCCAGGCCCCCCAGTCGAGCGACGGCGCACCAGCCGCGCTCGAAGACGTAGAGATGATGACGGAGGAGGACTACGCTGAGGCGGGCTACGTCCACTGCATGGGCGCATACTGGGTCCCGCCGCGCCGCCTGGGCTGGTGTCGGAGGTGCGCGGCGCTGGACGACTGGAAGACCATGGCGGTGGAGTATGTGGACGAGCTCAGCTGCGCGGAGATGCGCCGCTATGCGGAGGCCAAGGATCACAACGAGAAATACCCCGATCTGAGGTGGGGCAAAGAGGGGCAGTACAAGCTGTACATGTGCTCGAGCTGTGTGGCGACGACGGGGGGCATCTCCGAGCACGATGCCGTGACGCGCGCTGCGCGCGCGAACAAGGGCCCAGGCTCCATCGACCATGCCGCCAAGCGGGTGGCGAAGTTCCGTGCGAGCTTCGGCTACATCAAGGAGGGCATGGGCGTCCTGGTGGGCTTCGCGCTCTCAGAGGAGGGCTTGCTTGCCTTGCGGAGGTCAACGGAGGGCGTGGGGGTGGGCATCGACCCCGAGAGTACGGGCGCCCCCCCAGCCACGGAAGAAGTGGCGAGGGAGGTGGGCCGCCCGATGGCGAGGGAGGCGGGGGTGGTGCCAGGGCCGCCCCGTGCGCCACCCCCGCCCTTCGAGGAAGAGCCTCCCAGTGATGAGGAGAACGACCCTCAGCCCGACGCGGACGCGGAGGGCCAGGGGCTCCAGCTGGCCGAGGTCCAGACCGTGAAGGAGGTCACGGACATCGAGCCCTTGAGGGGGGGGGCCCTTGCTGCGGCTCTGCCTATCCAAGAAGTCGCTCGCTTTGCATTCGCATGGTCGGCGGCCTAATTGGCGTCCCTCAGGTATCGAGCATAAAGAGTGCGCGCCCACGGCTGCTAGCGCCCTGGGGCCCCAATTTTTTCCCTTGGAAATACAAAAAGAGGACATTGTTATATTGGGCGCCGTGATGTGTCGCTAGGACGGAGTCCCAGGACGAACACGACGGCGTGATAGCGACGGCAAGCGGGGATTGGTGTGGGGAGTCGGAGCTCCCTGTTCTCGTGGAAGCCTTCGTAGATTTGGACCCTGCCAACCTTGGGACCAACTTGCCTGTACTACGAGGTGCGCTGTGGGGTGGGGGTGGTGTGGGGCAACCCCTCAGCGCGGAAGGCCTGTCTGCCGCCGCGCTGGGCGACTTACCCGGAACCAGTTCTACCGCAGCAAGGGCTTCACGTTCAACATGTACTACAAGTGCGCGGCCAACAAGACCTAGGATAATCCCAGGGGGTGCCGCTCGGTGATCCGCTCGGATTGCTGGTCACAGCTGCTCTCATGCGCCCAGGAGGCAGCGGGGGAGACGGGCCAGCGCTGGTACTGCCACTGCGGGGCGCGCTACTCGACCTCCGACGGGGTCTGCATTGAGTTCATAGAGGAGGAGGCGGACCCGCCACACGCGTACTACATGCACGCGGAGCACCCCGAGGAGGACATCCGCGACCTGAAGGCCCTGCTGCGCTACGACAAGCTCAAGAAGGAGGGGATCTCAGTGATCAACGCGGTGGACCTCCTGAGGCGCCTGCCCAAGGTTGGGCCGCTGGCGGTTGGCGCCGTCTTCAAGCGCTATGCTCCACACCAGGCGCAGTGGGAGGGCCACTATGTGCTGATGGAGGGGCTCACCTTGGAGAGCTTGCCCACGTTCGAGTGGACCGACCTCTGCGCTCAGGTGGCCCGGGGACTGAACGACCCAGAATGGGCGGTCACAGCAAGAAGGCGCGGAACAGAGCCAAGAGGGGGCGCCTGGAGATGGCGCACAGGGAATTGGCGCTCTACGAGCGCCGCCACAACCTGAAGACGGGCAGCCTCTCGGGCGGCGGGGGCGGCACAGGGGCCGCCCCGCGTGCCACCCCCGTGCGCAGCGCCAGCGCCCCACCAGCGAGCGGGGCCCGCGGCGGCCGGGGCCCGCCACCACCGCCAGCGGGGGTCCCGCCAGAGGCCGCGGCCATCATGGGCCCACCGCCGCCGCCGCCGACGGCGCCCCCTGATGTGCCGCCGCCGCCGACGCACCCGCCACCGCAGACGGACCCGCTCCCGCAGCAGATCCCAAGCGCTGCAGCCCTGAACGTGTCCCTTGGTGAAGACCTTGAGCGCCAGATCTTTGGGCCCTCAGGACAGGCGGGGGGCAGCGGCGACCTCGGCGGGGAGGCGCGGGCGCTGCCGTCGCAGGTCTTTGCTGCCATTGCGCAGGGAGCAGGCCAGCAGGCCCGAGCGATAATGCCCAGCAGGTTCCAGGGCCTTGGCAGGCCACATGAGTCCAAGCCAAGTTGTCTAACTGGCCACGTTCGGCAGTGCTGTGTGCCCACAGCGGCACCCCCCGCGCGTGGCTGCACTCGTGGCTTTTGCCTCGGCTTGGCGCATGACTACCTGTGCGCCCAGCCACCTTGGCTCGCCAGCTGGCTTGCCATCTCGGCCTCCTCACGTGCACTTGCGCTCATTGGCCCCGCTGGCGGTGCTGGGGCAGCCCCGTGTACTGCAGCGTCGCCGTCGGGCGCCTGGCCGTTTTGGCTTGCCATCTTGGCCTCCTCTCGCGCCTTCTTGCGCTTGTAGGCCATGATGGCGGTGCTGGGGTCGCCCCGTGTGCTGCTATGCCGCCGCCAGCGTCTGACTTTTTTTCTGTAGGGACCAGCTGCCCTCGGCCTGGCGCCTGCTGCTGCGTGCACGTCAGACCCGCCCTTGGCTTGCCATCCTGGCCGTGCCTCGCGTCTTCTCGCGCTAGTCGGCCTGGGTGGCGGTACTGGGGTCGCCCCGTGTGCTGCTGTGCCGTTGCTGGCGCTTCACTTTGGGCTGTTGGTCCAACTACCCACAGTACAAGCGCCTGACGATGCAATCATGTCAGACCCGCCCTTTCACCCAGAAGAGGTGCGTGCTACATACTGGCAACGAGGCAGCCACAAGGACGCTCTTCCCTAGGTGGTTGAGCCGTGGTGATGTGGTGCACGAGACCGCCGGTAGTAGTGGTAGTCGTAGTAGTAGTAGTAGTAGTAGTAGAAGTAGTAGTAGTAGTAGTAGTAGTAGTAGTAGTAGTAGTAGTAGTAGTAGTAGTAGTAGTAGTAGTAGTAGTAGTAGTAGTAGTAGTAGTAGTAGGCAAGCGGAACTGTGTATGATAGCTGCCGTCACGCCGTGCGCTGCACTCGGGGTCCGATCGTGGCAGCCTGTAGACACTTGTAGGAATCTTCAGGACCACAAGGAATGCGAAGGAATGCGAAGGAATCCCAAGGAACCCCAAGGAATGCGAAGGAATCCCAAGGAACGCCAAGGAATCCGAAGGAGTCCGAAGGAACCGGAGGGAATCCTAAGGAGTCCTCAGGAAGCCGAAGGAATTCGAAGGAACCCGCAGGAATCCCAAGGACTCGGGAGGAATCCCAAGGAACCCGCAGGAATCCCAAGGAATCCCAAGGAATCCGCAGGAATCCCAATGAATCCCAAGGAACCCGCAGGAATCCGAAGGAATAGAAGTACTTCTGAATACGTACTTCTGAAGATCCCATCCATGGTTGTAATTGGTGTCATTTCTGGGTGCGATTGGTCTCATTTCTGGTTGCAATTCGCTCCGAACGGTTGGAATTGGGACCAGTCGGTTGTAATTCGTTCCATTTCGGTTCGGACCCCCCCTTCTTTTGAAAGGGGGGAAGGGGGGGGCGGGCTTCCCCGACGACGGATCGAGGAAAGGGGGGGGGAGGGGGCTCCCCGACGACGGATCGGGGAAGGGGGGGGAGGGGAGGGGTTCCCCGACGACGGATCGAGGAAAGGGGGGGGGTCCTCCCCCCCCCTCGTTGGGGTTATCCAGCGGCGCACCCTCCATGGTTGGGTCCTTCGCCAGGATAGTTGTTGCATTTTTTTGACAGGGATGGTGGCCTTGTGCACAGCAGGCACACCTGATATCTCCCGCGCCGTCACTGTCAAAAACAATTCGACGTACTCGTGGAGCCCACAAGCATGTCCCAAGATTTTGGCCCAAAGTGTACTTTGGAAAACGAGATTCCCCTAGCCACTCACGCCCTGAAGGGCTGGTGGGATTCATCAGAATGTGTTCTGGAGCGGTTCCCAGGGCCCCAAAACATGCCCACAAGGCCCCCAGGAGCGCTCCTGGACGGGCCCCATGAGGCCATGTGAGGGCATGGTTCAGGTCCATATTCCCAACCCGACATGGGGCGCGATCCTTGTGATGGGTGCATCGAAGTGGGCGCGAGCCCCCACGCAGGTGCTTTCACTGGCGCCGTGTTCGGCGATCCCGATGGGGCACGATCGGTTTGGGTGGTGTGCCAGCAGTGGGCAAAGGCTCGTGTGCGGGCGCCCTCACTGGCGCCGGAGTGGGGTCCTCCCGTGGGGCACGGACCGTGTGAGGGGTGCCGCCGGGTTCTGTGCCCCCCCCCCAGGGAGGAGGGGAAGGAGGGGGAGGAGGAGGAGGAGGAGGAGGAGGAGGAAGGGGAGGAGGAGGAGGAGGGAGAGGAGGGGAAGGAGGGAGAGGAGGGGGAAGAGGAGGAGGGAGGGGGAAGAGGAGGAGGAGGAGGAGGAGGAGGAGGAGGAGGAGGAGGAGGAGGAGGAGGAGGATTACGACGAAGACGAGGAGGAGGATGAGGTGTAGGCAGGAGGCCCGGAGCTCGCGGCGCGGCGTGGCGCGGCACCGCGCGGCCGAGCCGCCGTGTCCGCAGGATTTCTTCCAGTGCTTCTCCCACCGCTTTGCGCTCTCGTCGTGCACCGACGCCACGGTGTCCAAGCTGCTCAAGTGCCAGGCAGCGGCAGTGGTGGTGGCAGCGGTCGTGGCAGAGGAGGAGCAGAGGAAAAACAGACGAGGAGGATGCGCCACTGCCAGTCGCAGTTCAGCGATGTCGCCTCTTCGAGGTGCTTCGCCAACTCTTGACATGCCGAGGCAGATGTGGATGTGCGACGGTATTGCGCCAGGGCGTGCCCAATCCGCTCTCTCTCGTTGTTCTACCGCGTAGTTAGTTGGCATTGCAGCACCACGAATCGGGCGTTTTGGCCTGGACATGTACAGTGGGGGCCATGCCAAGAAACACCCTGCTGGTCTCCAGGGTGCCCTTGGTTTCTTTTGGGTTTCGACGCTTTTGCCGTGAAAGGCGTTACGTTCCCACACTACAAATCCATGGACGTCCTGGGGTCTCAGGTGGGGGTTTCTTGTGGAAGGTTCCTTGTGGACTGGCCTCCACTGTAAGGGGGCCCAGTGCTTTTGGCTCCCCCAGGCCGTCCATGAGGACCGGGAGGCCTCTGAGTCCTCTGGGATGCCCCAGGCCGTCTTGGAGGCCACGCTGGCAGTCTTGGCGCTCGCTGGGGCCGCCGTGGAGGCATCCCGGAGGCCACCTCTGGCCATCCTGGCCGTCTTGAAGGCATCTTGGGGCCCGTCTTATGCCGTGGGGAGGGGGCAGCAGTGCTACCTCGTCGTCGACCCTGGCGCGCGAGCGCCGGGGGGTTTGGCGCGAGGGAGGCTGCCTTTCAAAATTAGCCTGGCGAAGGACCCAACCATATGCAGTTGCGAGTGCCGCAATTGTGAATATCTTCTTCGGTGGCGCTCCCTATGGGGCCACGAACCGTATCAGGAGTGTTCCGAACTGGCGGGGTACACAACGCAAAGGAATACGATAGGTCGAATTACGAGAGACTGAACGCGGGTGAGTCAGAGCGCGAGTGAGTCTGAGTGTGAATGAGTCTGCGTGCGAGGGAGTGTTTTTTGCGTGGATGCGATCATGGCTACGCCTATTGTAAATGTATATGAATGTGAATGGTTCGGGCACGCCTGTCCGAACACTCGTGACACTGAGCGTGGCCGCCGCAGGCAGCTTCCGCGGGAACCCCGACGGCAGCGCCCGCGCGCCGCGATGCCCATGTCGGCACGCCCCATCACGAGGATCGCGCCCGCTTTCGTCCCTTTTTTCCCTCTTTTCCTGCGCGCTTCAAAAATCCAAGGCTGCGGGCGCAACGCAGCGCGGAGTCCCCGCGACGCGCGCAGGTCGCCCTGGATGGGGTCCCAGCGACGCGCGCGGGTCGTCCGCTGCTAGCTGGCTGGCTGACATGGGGCAAGGCTCTGGTCGCTAGGCAGAGCGACGACGGGTGAGCGAGGCGTTGGGCAGGACGCAGCACGGAGTTCCCACGACGCGCGCTGGTCGCCCCGAGCGGGCCCCAGCGACGCGCGCGGGTCGTCCGCGGCGCGAGGCCAGACAAGTAGTTGGACAGTCGAGAGAAGGCGCGACCTCGTGCGGGGCGCTCCTCAGGTCAGGCCTCGCGTATAAACTCGGTGAAGCCGAGCTCTTGGGCGAGGGCCGTCGCCTCCCTTCTGCGCCGCTTCGTGCGCGCCGCGAACTGCTCCAGCTGCTTTCGCAAGCCCTCCGGCGGCCCTGCCGGGAAGAACTCGATGCGCGGCGCCCGCATGAGCAGGAGGTCCTCGTGGCGCGTGGCGCGCGAGAGCAGCGCATAGAGCTCCAGCCACCAGTCGTCGTCCTCCTTGCCGTTCCCGACCTCGTGGCGGCCGCAATCCAGGATCACGCCTGGGCGACGTCGACCGGGGGGCAGCGCGCCGGGCAGCCGGCGGCCCAGGGCGAGAATTCCACAGGGTCGAGGTCTGGTTGCAGACTGCTCGCGCCCAGCAGGTCTGGCCGTAAACTGCCCCAGAGCGCTGTTCCCTCGCCCCGTCGCCCTCGCGCATGGTGCGCGCCTGGCGCGCCGCCGTGGCGATGGCCCTGCCGTGCGAGAGCGGGGGGCCCGTTCGGGTGACCTTGGAGGCGCGGGAGGTGAACGGCTCCGACGTACGAGGCTCGATGAACACCAGCGGGCCCGTGAGGTCCCCCGTGAGGCTGTCGTCGTGGCGCTTGAAGTCGCCCACGAAGGGCGCGCGCGCGTGCTTCTCCATGTGCGCCCAGAACCCCAGCGGCAAGTGCTTCAGATAGATCCTCTTCTCCCCGTCTCTCTCTCTTTCTCTCTCTTCCTTGTCTACGTCGTCCCGATCTCGAGGGTCCACGGCGATGTGCGCGATCTGCCCTTCGGCATCCTTGACGAGGCCGTTCTTGAGGTCCAGCGCCTCCAGGGGCCGGATCCGCATGCCTGCGTGCGCCGGGGGCAGTCCGTGCATGCCACCGGTGTTCGTCGGGTTGGCACAGTTCATCATCTTGGCGGCGACCTTTCTGCTCATCGTCGGGGCAGACCTGTCGGCGGCCTGCGCGAGGAAGAGGGACTTCATCACGCCCGCGTCCCGCTGGGCACGCATGTTCATCCAGCGCGCCACGGTGTCCCAGTAGGACCCAATCATGTGGCCGTTCTGGAGCCTTTCCTCCCGGAGTCTACGATCATCGGGTTTCAGCTGCATGGCGTGCCGCGTGGCCCGGGTGGCCGGTGGGGCCTGCTTCCCCAGCTTGCGCAAGAACGCCATGAGGCCCTTGAGTTTCGGGTTTTTGAAGCGGTTGGACGCCTGGAGCTCGAAGCACAGCGGCGTGTTGCAGAAGAGCTTCATCGCGGCCTGGTACTCTGGAGCGAGGTTGATGCCCGCCGCCGCGAGTTCCTCGAAGCTGGAGATGAGGGGCACTTTGCCTCCCGTCGGCTTGAGCTGCAGGAAATCTCCCAGGTGGATCGCGATGGGCATCCGGCCGAAGGCGCCGCCGACCTGGTCGCACTCCCGCTCCTCCGCGCCCCACTCGGCCTCGCGTCCCAGGTAGGGCCGGAATGCCAGCATGTTGTGCAGGCTGGGCGAGATCATGCTCACCTTTTTCAGGGTCAAGCACCTGGCCGCCTCCCGCGTGTCCTGCAGCGCTTTCAGCTTGCCCCCCGCGGGTGTGTCCTCGTTCCTGAAGGACTGCGCTCCTGTGACTCCCGCCCGGTGGCAACTGACGGCCTTGAGCGTTCGTGGAGATGTTCGCGGCCTGGGGCCACTTCGCGCAGCGCAGACTATCAGCGTGGACGAGTTCGCCTTGCCCGGTTCCACAGGGAACAGCGCGTCCATGGCCGGCGGCACGATCTCCCGCACGATGGCGGTCTTCCCGCTGCCGCCCTGGCCCAGGAGCAGGAACTGGAACGTCTTCCGCTTCGCGTGCTTGGCCATGCGCGGTGCCGCGCCCTTCCCCTCCGACCCACGGTGGTAATAAACCGTGTCCCGCAACGCGCTGAATCTCAACGAGTGCTTGCGATCATTGCGGCATTTCCACCGCCAGCGGGAAGATTGGGGCCCGTCAGAGTCCACAATCAGATCAGCATTGCACACCGGGCAGGGCGGTTGCTTCGCTCGCTGGCGCAGGTCCAACATGGCCTGCGTTGCCTGCTCCTTCGACGCATCGAGGCACGCAGTAGGAGACGACATTGTCGAAGCATCCCGTACATCATTGCTTATTCCTGGCAGGGGCCACCAAAGCCACTGGCGAGGGCGCGCGATCAGCACGCAGAATGCCAAAACACAGTCGATGCAACGCCAACAGAAAAACACCAATGCTGAGCAGGTAACAGTTGCGGTGCAGCAGCGGCACCGCTTCGAATTCTCGGAGGCGTTCTGGGCAGCAGCACGGGCGGCGACGTGCGCCGGCGCGGCGACGAAGACAGACAGCGTGCAGCCAGCGTCCACACATGCAACGAATACCAGCCCAGGGATAAGCAATGTCACAACTCGGCGCAGTGTGCGTAGGACGCCTCCAGTGCGTAGGGCGCCTCCATCGTGTTGGGCGCCTCCAGTGCGTGCTGATTCGGCAGGCGAAGCAGCGCGCGACATGCTGCAAGTCGACGTGCTCGAGAAAAACTTGCTCGAATCAGCAGATGCCTGCGGACGTCTCTCCGGGCAAGAAAATTGCCCGGGGACGTTTCGAACCCCCTGTGCACTTGAGGCGACTATGCCCCGGGCCGCCAGCGATGCACCGGCGCCGTCGGCGCGGAGAAGAAGCTCCACGTCGAGCCGCGTCGCCGACGCGTCGGCGATGCGGCGCGACCCCCCCGGCCCCATCTGCTCGGACCCCACGTGGGAGGCCCAGACTAGGGAGGGCCAGCCCCCTCCTGCCTTCCCTCGGCGGCGGGCATAGAGGGGAAACGAGGTCGTCGTGGTCGTCGTGGTCGTCGTGGTCGTCGTGGTCGTCGTGGTCGTCGTCGTCGTCGTGGTCGTCGTCGTCGTCGTCGTCGTCGTCGTCGTCGTGCTCGTCCTCGTCCTCGTCCTCGTCCTCGTCGTCGTCGTCGTCGTCGTCGTCGTCGTCGTCGTCCTCGTCGTCGTCGTCGTCGTCGTCGTCGTCGCTGCTGCCCGGGCCAGCGCCAGAGCAGCCGTGGCCCCCCAAACCAGTTCAAGCGCGGGAGAACGGATCCTACGAGCCGGCGCCGGAACCGTGGAACGACGACCTGGGCCCGGCCCAGGTAGGAGCCAGCGCCGGGGCAGACGTGGCCCCCCAGATTAGCTAGCTCAAGGGGGAAGAACAGATTATACGAGCCTGCGCTGGGGCAGCCGCGACCCCCCCCAGATCAGTTCAAGCGGCGACGACGACGCCGACGACGACTCTCTCTCACGCCCTCCTCCCATCTCCTTCCTCCTCCCTCGAGGAGGAAAGGGGGGGGGGAAGGCGAGCGACGACGACGGCGGCGACGGCGGCGGCGGCGGTGACGACGACGCCGACGGCGGCGACGACGATGGCGGCGGCGGCGATGACGACGACGACGACGACGACGACGACGACGACGACGACGACGACGGCGGCGGCGGCGGCGGCGGCGGCGGCGGCGGCGGCGAGGGATCCCCGCCGAGCGAACATCAATGTTCATGGCTTCGTGAGTCCGTTCGCACGGGTGGAAGGGCCATGAGGACACCCGTCGGTCAAGAATCCTAGACACCCGTCGGGGCCAGGCCACCGCCGCGATGGCTCGGAGTCTTTGCAATGGATGGCCTTGGAGCGAAGTGGACTCAACAAGCATGGACAATGACGCTGCGCGTGGGAAAAGACGAGGAGGAGGAGGAGGCTGTCTCTCCCGTGGGCGTGCCGAAGTGGGCGGGGGGGGGCGCGTGTGGACGGTGGCACTGGGGCCTTCGGTGGAGCTCCCTATGGTGCCACCAAGCGTGTGAGGGGTGTGCCGACATGGGTGTGCGTGACGCATGCGGGCGGTGGCACTGTGGCCTTCGGTGGAGCTCCCTGTGGGGCCACGAAACGTGTGGGGTGTGTGCCGAAGTGGATGTGGGGGGCGCATGTGGACGGTGGCACCGGGGCCTTCGGTGGAGTTCCCTATGGGGCCGCGAAACTTGTGAGGGGTGCGCCGAGCGGGCGGGGGGGGCGCATGTGGACGGTGTTTGTGAGACACAAAAAATGTGTGAGGGGTGGTGCACGAAAGTGGGTGGGGGGGGCGCATGTGTGAACGGTGGCACTGGGGCCCTTCGGTGAGCTCGCCTTCGGTGAGCTTCCCTATGGGGCCCACGAAAGCGTGTGCAGGGGTGTGCGAGTGGTGTGGCGTGACGCGTGCGGGCGGTGGCACTGTTGCCTTCGGTGGGAGCTCCGATGTGGCCCACGACAAGCATTTGAGGGTGTGCCGAAATGGGGTGGGTGGGTGGGGGTGGGTGGGGGGGGGGGGGCGCATGTGGAGCGGTGGCACTGGGGCCTTCGGTGGAAGCTCCCTATTGGGCCACGAAGCGTGTGCGGGGTGCGTGCCCGAGTGGGAAATGGTTGACGCTTCGATGATTTTTGATTATGATTGTCATGATGATGATGACGATGATGATGATGACGATGATGATGTTGGGAAGGGGGGATAAGGGGGGAGGCGAGGAGAAGAGGAGGAGAACGCGGGGCGACGTCTTTCCAAAACGAGGACCCAACACCGCAGGATGGTTGGGAGCAACATCGGGGGGCTCCTTGCAAGGCAAGAGCCAGGAGGGGAAAACGCACAGACACCATGAATCGTCGTTCCCCAGGAGAATATGGGAACACATGGGAAGCGGGGGAGAAAGTGAACGCCCAGTAAATATGGGAACCCATGGGGAATCCGGGGATTGTCTGTCTATTTGTTTGTGTGTCCTTGGGCCTCTTTTAAAACACCTTCTTGAAAAAAAGGGCCCCGAGACCTTTAAACCTTAAGCCCGACCCCCCTGTCTTTTTAGGAACACCGCGCCTCCCAGAAGGTTGTCCACCCGCGACCCGCAGTTGTGCTTGCCGCCAACGTGATGCCTTGCAATCGGCCGCCACGCCGATGTGTCCAATTTCGGCAACGAGAGAGGATTATGTACGAGAGAGGCGATGCAGAGAGGGTTGCTTCCCCAGCGCGCCCGCGCCTGCAAGGATCAGTTTTCGGGCACCCTGCTGAACACGAACTGATCGAGCAGGCATCTTTCGTCCTCATCTCTCCAGCCCTCGTTCTCTTCGCATTCCTCGATTCCACGCCTCCTAAATCGGGCTCGCATCGGCTTTGCATCGGCGATGTGCAGCCCTATTTTGTCCACTCCGACGTCGCCGATGCATCCATCGGCAGTTTTCGCGTTTCGTCTATCTCGTGCTGCCTTTCGGGGCGGTGCCTGTTATGGCCTGCAGACTCTCCCTGCTCCTCGTTCGGCCCCGTTCGCGTGGGGCGGCCGAAGCTGTTCCCCGTGGGCCATCCTTGCAGGAGGCACTCTTTCGGTGGATCCATGCCATGTGTGAGTCGTTACTGTGCGAGTGGTGGAACGCGCCTGTCGAGGAACGGGAGCCACTTCTTTCCTCGCTCGCCGCCAATCTCCTGAATGACGCTGGCGAGATGGGCAGAGGGAGAAGGATTGATGAGAGGCATGCTCTGAGGAATGTGGATTTCCCACATGTGCGAAACCCTGGGCCCTTGGCGTGCCTCGCCCGCCCCAACCACAGGGGCCCCCCAGAGCATACCAGCCTCAGGGCTCGAGCCAAAAGGTGTTCTGGCGATTTCGTGGAGTGTCTCCATTTCGCAGCAAAGGCAAACAAAAACAACACGAAGGAAAACGAACACAGTAGGATGACGAACAACACTGTTTAGCTCGAGCCCCAACTCCCTCCTCAGCGACGAAAGTCCTCTCGGAAGGGTGCAAGAGCCTGCAAGAGCCCCGAAGGTGACCCCAGAGTGCTCACCTGCATGTCCCAAATTGTTTTCGTATTCATTGTTTTGCCTATCGGCGCGGGCCCTCGCACCCCCTCCCCTCATGTTTTTGGCGCCTGTTTCAAGCAGGGAGTCTTCCCCGTAGGACGCACTGTTGCAAACAGTCGCATCAAGCAGAGCTCCGGAGCCAGACCCTCCCCTCCCCTCCCCCTTACGCCCACTGTCGAAACGCCGAGAAAAGAAAACGTTCGCAAGCGGGCTCTCGCACGGCTGCAAGGCAGCCCAAGAATGCCCCCCGGGACTTCAAGCGAACGCCAGTAGGCCGCATGGAGGTTCCCGAGAGGACACCCAGACCGCTCAGAGCAGGCAGAGGCTGTATTTCTTGCATCCCGCACTTCCAGTTCAAGATGCTTCGAAGACGGGGATCGGCCAAAGATCGGCGGCAAGCGAGGGGGGGAAGTGAGAAGGAGAAGGCCTCCTCAGAAGGTTCGGAAGTCCCCCGGCCTTCTGAGAAGGTTTCGAAGCGTTCCCCGAAGACAGAACAAACTTCTCAGAAGGTGCGAGGGCTTCTGAGAACTCCCGCCGCCTTCTGAGAAGGCCTTCTCCTTCTCGCTTCCCCCCCTCGCTCGCCAAGACGGGGGTCGGTCAAAGGGCGCTCAGCAGGGCCTCGTGTTTGGGCAGCCCCCTGATGAAAACCCCGATTTCTGGTCTCGCTGGTGCCCCAACTTTGAAGGCATCCTGGGGCCGTCGGCAGACAGCCTTGATGGATACTCGAGCGAGGCAGCCGACATGGCCTACCTGCTGGAGCAGGCCTTCGGGAGGGCCCGTGGATGAGGAGGAGGAGGAGGAGGAGGAGGAGGAGGAGGAGGAGGAGGAGGGTTAGGGGGAAGGGAGGAGGAGGAGGAGGAGGAGGAGGAGGAGGAGGAGGAGGAGGAGGAGGAGGAGGAGGAGGATGAGGAGGAGGAGGAGGAGGAGGAGGAGGATTTGTTCACCGCAACGCTTACAAGGCAGCAGTCAGCTGACCTGGAAAGACTCGGCCACAACGCCTCCTGTTGAGGGTTACTCCGAACATCAAAAAGTATACGTCCGAGAGTGCAGCACCCCCCCACCCTCCGCCGAGCGCTAACGGCGACGGACAAGGGCGAGCGGTCCACTCGGATCCACTGAGGCGTCGCCGTGGCGGCACTCGACACTGGTGCTCGTCGCCGTTCTGTGCAATGCCTCACGCTCCGCACAGCATGGCAGCGCAAAGGCCAAGAAAGAAGCAACGAACATGTCACGAAATTCGGCCCCTAAACACGGCTGAATATGGGCTGGCATCACAGGCACACCACTGGCCCAAGGGGACCAATGGCTACACCTGGACGGGGGCCAAACTTGCCACTACAAGCGAATTAGTCGGAGTCTTCACCATTACCACCGCTGTGATTCGCGACGGCGCCAGCAGCAGCCTGGAGCCGCAATGAAACAGAGGCTCGACGGAGCGTTACGCCCTCATCAGGGGTGGACGGCGCCACTGGGGCAGGCTGGCCTGGTTGGACCCCAGTCGTGTGCTCGCACCCTGGCTGAGGGGGAAACCCGCTGGAAGACGAGGCTGCTCTTCCGGCAGTGGGCTCCGGGACGCAGCCGAAACAGGGAGGCGTCCAAGGTGAAGGGAGAAACTTGACATTCTTGGCACGCTTCCTCTCCTGAGGGTGCTTCCCTGCACAAAAATATTTCCAGGCGGCCCTGCCCGCCCCTGGATCTTCGCGGCCGTTGCAAAGCTCTCCAGGCTTCTTAACACGGCCACCCGTGCTATAGAAGTGGCATCGCAAACAGATACAGAGAAATGAACCATCAGAGCAATCCACTAGAGCGCATTTGTGACCCATCTCCGACAGCAGGGACGGGGTGAGCTTGGGCAGACCTGCGCACCTCCCAGGGGCAGGTTTGGCCGACTGGATAGAACGAGCGCTAGGTATGACTTCCGCCCTGGTACCCCTAAGACACACATTGCATTGCCAGTATTCTCCTTGCCAGGCCCAACCGAATCGTGTTCCATGACACTGGAGGCCTTGGGCCGAGGATCTGGCCTCGAGTACTGGGCGGCAGACAAATCGCACTTTGGCCACAGTGGGAGAAGCTTTGTGGCCAAGCGAATTACCGCCTTGCTGGTCTTGATATACAAATTGATAGTTTCCTGGACATCGGGGCCAGGGGCAGGGTGCAGCGCGGCTCCCAACTTGGCCGCTGTATCGGCGTGCTGGTTCCCGCGTCTTTTGAAATATTCAGCATCCGAGATTCCAGCCTCGTCGAGCTCCTTGTGAGCCGCGACTCTTATGACAGTGTCGAATTTGCCCGAGGCGCCGCAGAAGCCTTCCAAGACTGAGCCAACAAAAGCCCGTTTGCCAGAGAGGCGGTCCTCGGCGTCCCGGGCACAAGCCGAAACAACACTGGCGCAATCCGAATACAGAGAGGCCTTGTCGTCTAGGTTAACACCCGCAGCAGCGAAAGAAGAGAATTCCCCCGCTTGCGAAGTCTGCGGGAAGTGGGACCAGACGGGACCGTAACACCATCCCATCAAAGCCCCCTGGTCCGAAGTCCTAACGAAACCCCAGCCAGCTCGGGACAATTCTTTTATTGCCGATTTGAAACAACTGCCATCGAGGAAAACGTGCCGAGAGAAACTCAAAGACTCAGGACCCGTGAAAGCAATTCCCGCCTCCTCGAAGCCCTCCTGGAAATACTGGAGAACAACGTGTTCCATGCCCTGCTGTCGAATCGGAGGAGGAACCACGTCTCCAGGATGAGGAAACGCACCCGTGAGAAACATGATCAGGTCCAACCAGCCTGCGTCTCTTGCTGAAAATGCTCTGCGAATCGTTGCCGCGTCCACTAGCTCTGCCCTGGCATCGGCACAAGCCTCGCACTCCCAGAGTCTGTGCAATAAATAATCAATACCTTTCCCACATAAGGGACAAGCAGGTTCCACCTGGTATCCCTTAGCTCTGGCGTGCGCCTGAGTCCATATGGCGTTGCACGCTAGCGATCGCATGCAGCCCTTTTCAAAAGCCGAGGAGGAGGAGG
>CAUYUJ010022302.1:12500-35702 GCA_963575745.1 Prorocentrum cordatum | reverse complement strand
GGGGAGGAGGAGAATGAGGAGAAGAAGGAGGTCGAGGAGGAGGATGAGGAGAAGGAGAAGGAGGAGGAGGAGGAGGAGGAGCAGGAGCAGGCGGAACAGGAGCAGGAGGAGGAGGAGGAGGAGGAGCAGGCGGAGCAGGAGGAGCAGGAGGAGCAGGAAGAGTAGGAAGAGTATGATAAGCGGGACCTTCAGGAGGTGGTGGTTGCAGCCAAGAAATGGAAAGTGGAACGTTTTGCACGCGCGCCAGACAACAGTTCGACTAAGGTTCCTTGTTGGATTCGTGGGTCCTTCCAGTTAGTTGAACGTCCTCCCTGGTAGCAGAACGCCGTTGGGGAGGGGCCATATTCCCAGCCACACTGTCCATCGCGCTCGCGCCTCTTTCCTGGCCCTCCTCTCCTCTTCGCGCCCTCGCGCCATCGCGCTCGCGCGCGCTCGCGTCGCCAGCGCCCGCGCGACCGCGCGCCCGCGGGCGCGCTCAGGGCTGCGTCGCCGGTCGGCGGTGCCGCGGCGAAGGGCCAGGGGGGCAGAAGAGTGGCCGCCATTGCTGCCCCGTCTGCTGCCGCCGCTGCCGCCGTTGCTGTGTCGCCGCTGCGGCCGCTGTTGCCGTTGCTGTTGCTGCTGCTGTTGCTGGTGGTGGTGGTGCTGCTGCTGCTGCTGCGTGTGCGCCTGGGCACCCCGCCCCGTGCAGGCCCTCCTGGGGCGCCTCAGAGGGAGGAGGAGGAGGAGGAGGAGGAGGAGGAGGAGGAGGAGGAGGAGGAGGAGGAGGAGGAGGAATAGGAGGAGGAAGAGGCGGAGGAGAAAGGAGGAGGAGGAGGAGGGAGGAGGAGGAGGAGAAGGAGGAGGAGGACGACGACGAGGAACAGGAGGAGGAGGAGGAGTAGGAGGCGGAGGAGGAGGACCAGTGCAAACCAAAGAGCCATCAACGATGTTGGAATTCACCCTCCTTTCAAGCTTCCTCTTCACAGGCCCCTACAACGGTTCATTTCCATTGAGGGAACTGTCTCGTTGGAAGACACCCTTGAAGACCCTGCAGTATGCCAAAACATTGTTCTCGGGATTTCAGCGCAACGGATTAACCTGACCGCTGCGTCTTGAAGATCCGGATCGTGCCATAACGCCATTTTTGGGACTTCAACACCGCGAATCAACATAAGTGTTGCACCCGCATGATCCTGAATCCTTCCAAACATACTTTCTAGTATGTTGATCATGGGAATCCGTGAAACTCGTCCAAATGTTATAAGCGCATGTGCGCGGCGCTAAGGCAAGAGCACCATTTTGAAAAGGAGCGGCCCTCAATATGTGAAACTCTTTTAATTAAAGCAAAAAACGAATGTGCGCGGCGCTAAGGCGAGAGCCGCATGTTGAAAAGGAACCGCCCTCAATCTTGAAACTTTTACAATTTTTCAGAAGGAATGTGCGCGGCGCTAAGGCGTGAGCCACATTTTGAAAAGGACCCGCCTTCAATCCGTGAGACTCTTGCAATGTTGTAGAACGAAGGTGCGCGGCGCCAGGGCGAGAGCCACATTTCGAAAACCACCCGCACTTAATTTGTGAAACTGTTGCCACTGTTTAAGCTTCAGAGTCATACAGTGTGAGGAGGTCTCAGGCGAAACGCCTGGCCCGCTCTTAAAACTGGCCTCGGGGTGCGACAGGGATGGAGGAGGAGGAGGAGGAGGAGGCGGAGGAGGAGGAGGAGGACTACGAGGAATAGGAGGAGGAGGAGGAGGAGGATGAGGAGGAGGGGAGGAGCGTAGGAGGGGAGGAGGAGGAGGCGACGAGGGAGGAGCGAGGATGCGGAGGAGGAGAGGAGGATGCGGAGGAGGAGGGGGAGGAGGAGGACGAGCAGGAGGAGGAGGGAGGCGGAGGTGAGGAGAAGATGAGGAGGAGAGGAGGAGGAGGAGGAGGAGGAGGAGGAGGATGACGAGGAGCAGGGAAGGAGAGCAGGAAGAGGAGTAGGAGAAGGAGTAGGAGGAGTACGAGGAGGAGGAGGAGGAGGAGGAGGAGAGGAGGAGGATAGGAGGAGGGAGAGGAGGAGGAGGAGGAGGAGGGGGAGGAGGAGGAGGACGACGTAACGAGAGGAGGAGGATGCGGAGGAGGAGGAGGATGCGGAGGAGGAGGGGGAGGAGGAGGACGAGCAGGAGGAGGAGGAGGAGGAGGTGGAGGAGGAAGATGAGGAGGAGGAGGAGGAGGAGGACGAGGAGGAGGAGGAGGAGCAGGAAGAGGAGTAGGAGAAGGAGTAGGAGGAGGAGGAGGAGGAGGAGGAGGAGGAGGAGGAGGACGTTGGGCTTTCCTGTGACGCCACTGGGCTTTTCTGGACGCTCCCGCGGCCGCGGCAGGGCGCCGCCCGCCCGGCGGTCGCCGCGCATGGCGGCCGCCAGAGCGCCGCGGGGGCCAGCATGAGCGCCGAGGCGGCAGCTGGTCGCAGCGGCAGGAGGCGGACGGCCGAGGGGTCGTCGCCGCCGCCGTCGTTGTCGCTGCCAGCGCCGTCGATATCGGAGACGTCGCCGTCGTCGTCGTCGTCGTCGTCGTCGTCGTCGTCGTCGTCGTCCTCGTCCTCGTCCTCGTCGTCGTCGTCGTCGTCGTTGCTGTCGTCGTCGTCGTCGTTGTTGCCGTCTTCGTCGTTGTTGTCGTCTTCGTCGTCGTTGTTTTCGTCGTCGTCGTCGTGTTCGTCGTCGTCGTCGGTGTCGTCGGAGTTGTCGTCGTTGGAGTCGTTGTCGTCGCAGTCGTGGTTCTCCTCTCCAGAGGCGGATGGCCCAGAATGGGCGACGCATCGAAAGCCATTCTCGACACACTTTTGCGCGCATTCTTTCATTGTGCCCGATGGCCCTCGGCCGATTTCCAACCACGGGAACTGATGAGGTCGGTTCGCCACCCCCGCAGCCTCCTGGAGGGGCAGGACGGCCACTCGGTGGCATCAAAGAGGGGAGTCGCCTTCCATGGGGCGACGCGCGCACGGAGGAATCTTACAGTATATGCGTCATGGTGGGCGCTTTCTGGCCACACCGCTCGGGAACCGAGATACTACAAGACGGGTATATTACATGTTCGGGTCGGAAGCGCGCCTCCAAGGAGGACATATAATACTAGTATGTCTATGTGCGTCCCAGGCAGTGATGACAAGGGGGGTGGACTTCATGGCCAAGGTCCTCGGTTTCATGGCCCCATGGCCCTCCCGTGTCAGCATGTCCCCTGGCTCATCCATCGTCGGCGCACATGCCTCAGGCCATGCTGCGCCAAACCCCCTTTCCAATGCCTTCCTCTTCGGCGCATTCGAGCCCTGGGGGAAGGATGGGGACGATGATGATGCTGATGCTGATGATGCTGATGATGGTGATGATGATGATGTTGATGATGATGATGTTGCTGATGAAGCTGCTGAGGATGATGCTGCTGATGATGATGATGATGTGAAGGAGGATATTCTGCGGATGATGATCAGGAGGTGAAGGATGAAGGAGGAGAATGAGGAGGAAGAGAAGGACGAGTAGGAACATACTAATGTCGATGATGCTGAGGGTGCTGATGATTATGATGAGTTTGCTGCTGCTGCTGATGATGCTGAGGATGATGATGAAGGATGAATAATGGTTATGCTGATGTTGATGTTGTGATGATGATGTTCTCGGTGATGGTGATGATGCTGATGATGATGTTGCTGATGCTGGTGTCGATGTTGATGCTGATGATGATGCTGATGATGCTAATGATGCTGATGCTGATGCTGATGCTCATGATGATGATGCTGATGATGCTGATACTGATGATGACGATGATGGTGGTGATGATGATGGCGATGATGATGATGCCGATGACGATGCTGATGATGATGATGCTGCTGCTGATGATGATGATGATGGCTGCCGCGGCTGCGACGTTTATGATGATGCTGCTGATGATGATGATGCTGGTGGTCACTGCATAAAGGAAACACGTCCCGAGCAGAACAACACGCACCACGACCACGATGCTGGTTGTGGTGATGATGATGCTGCTGCTCACTGTGATGATACTGCTGATGACGATGCTGCCCATGATGCTGACGATTGTGGTGGTGGTGATGATGATAATGCCGATCACGTCGACGATTATGATGGTTACGACGATGAATCTGAAGATGAAACTGATTATGCTGATGATGACGCGGCTCCTGATGAGGAGGGTGAGGATGGTGAGGATGACGAAGATGATGACGACGACGTCGACGATGGAACTTATGATGATGATGATGATGCTGATGATGATGCTGATGATGATGATGGTGATGATGATGATGCTGATGCTGATGATGATGCTGATGATGATGATGATGATTCTGATGCTGCTGATGATGATGATGATGCTGCTGACGATGATGATGATGATGATGATGATGATGCCGATGATGATGCTGCTGATGCTGATGATGATGACGATGATGATACTCATGAAGATGATGGCGATGGTGGTGATTGAGGGTGGTGGTAATGGTGCTCCTGCTGGTGATGATAGTGATGATGCTACTAATTGCGATGATGATGCTGATGGTTATGATGATGATGCTGCTATTTATGATGCTGATGCTGCTGCTCCTGCTGATGATGATGTAGCTGATGATGATGGTGAAGCTGCTCATGCGTACGATGATGCTGTTGGTGATGCTGTTCTTGCTGATGATGGTGATGACGAGGTCGTCGATGCTGACGGTGCTGTTGCTATTACTGGCGGCGACGATGATGATGATGTTGCCGCTGCTGATGATGACGATGATACTGATGACGATGTTGCTGCTGTTGCTGATGCCGATGATGTTGGTGATGTTGATGATGACGACGGCGGCGGCGACGCTGCTGCTGTTGTTGTTGATGATGCTGGTGATGGGGACAAGGCTGGCAAGGGTGGTGGCGATGCCGATGATGATGAACATGATGATGCTGATGATCATGATGATGAAGATGCTGACGACGATGATGACTACGATGATGCCGATGGTGATAATGATGGCGACGCTGACGATGACGGTTATGTTGAAACTGATGCTGATGATGGTGGTGGCGGTGATGATGAGGATGATGGCGATCTTGATAAGGTGCAGGACTACGACTGGTATACTATTCATTGTGTTGATGACGATGATTATGGTGACTGTGATGTTGCTGACGATGAGGATGAGGAAGAGAAGGAAACGGATTGTGATGATCATGATGATGGCGATGATCACGACGATGATGATGGCGATGATGATAATGATGTGATGATGATGACGATGATGATGCTGATGATGATGATGTTGATGCTGATGCTGATGATGATGACGATGAGGAGGAGGAGGAGGTCGTGGAGTAGATGAGGAGGATGAGGAGCGAGGCGTGCGGAGGTAAAAGTGAGGAGAAGAAGGATGATGATGATGATGAGGAGGAGGAGGAGGAGGAGGAGCCTACGGTAGCGACCGCGACGACGACGGATAAGACGTCTACGACTACGACGACGATGACTGTGATGATGCTGCTGATGATGATGATGATGATGATGTTGATGGTGATGGTGATGGTGATGGTGATGATAATAATGGTGATTGTACTGATGCTGAGTATGATGACTTTACCGATTATGACGACGACGATGACGATAAGGTCGATGGTGACGATGGTGATGATGGTGACGATTTCGATGACAATGGCGATGCCATGACGATGAGGATGATAATGATGCCGTGTTGCTGATGATGATGATGATGATGATTATGATTATGTGGATGCGGTGATGCTGATTCTGATGATGATGTTGTTGTTGATGACGATGATGATGATGCTGATTATGATGATGATTACCATCACTATGTTGTATGATGTAGGATGATTGGTGGTGGATGCTGGATTGGTGAGGCTGTTTGCCACGGCGATGCTGCTGCCGATTATGCTGATGCTGATGGTGATAGTGATGCTGCTGCTGCTGTTTATGATGATGCTGCTGATGATGATGATGATGATGATGTTGTTGATGCTGATGATGATGATGATGATGATGATAATGATGATGATGATGATGATGATGATGATGAAGATGATGATGATGATGATGATGATGATGATGATGATGATGATGATGGTTATTGTGACTACAGTGACGACGACGTCGACGACCATGATGGTGATGATGATGGTGGTGGTGGTGATGATGATAATGGTGATCATGGTGATCACGATGGTGATGTTGTTTATGATGTTGACGACACCGTGCCTCGCTTTCCTCCCTCCTCCCTCGTTTCTCTCTTTGCCCTCATCTTGTGGCTGCCAGGGTTTCAAGCAGCAGATGCGCGTGACAGCCAACTGCTGCCACGCTGCCCACCCTCCCTCTTCCTAGTCTACAACATATCAATATGAGTACTGTTCTCCCTCCTCCCCTGAAGTTGCCCAGAAGATCTTCCGCCCCCTCCGCGTGCTGTTTCACATCAGATTTCAAACATAGTTTTTTTTATTCCCCATATTTTTTGTGCAATCCAATTGGTTTCGTTGTTTCAAGACGGTGCTCCCGCTGCAGCGTGGGCCTCGTCTTCGGATTGGCGATCTGCTCCCTTCGTTCAGAGTGGCACTCTTGTCCCAGCGCGGTCCACTTTTCTGGATCCGAGTATTCCTTCATTGTGCCCCCCCCCTCATTTCCTCTCCTCCGCTTTCCCCTGGTCCTCTTGTTCCTCGCGCTCCTTCCTCTCCAGTTCCTGCTGCTGCTGTTCGTCTCGCCCCAGTACAGCCACTTTTCTGAATCCGAGTCTTTCTTCATTGTTGTCGCCCCCCTCATTTCCCCTCCTCCGCCTTCCCATTGTCCTCCTTTCCCTCCCGATCCTTCCGCTCTAGTTCCCGCTGCTGCTGTTCGTCCTCGTCAATATGGCTCCCGCTCATTCTTCTGCTCACCCGCCTCCTCCTCCCGTGCACGCAGCTCCCCTTGTTCCGACTGCGCACAACACGAAGTGGTCTTTCTGCGGGAGTTCCGGGTTGGCTACGACACGCGTCCACGGCTAGAGAGCAATCAGCGCCATGGGAAGGGATGGGATGGATGGATAGGGTGTCAGATGAGGCGCGAGAGCACCTAGCTTGTCCTTTTTTTTTGTTCTCTCTCTCTCTCTCTTTCTCTTTCTCTTCTCCAGTATGGAATGCTTCTCTTTCACATGTCAGATGAGGAAGAAAGCGACTTCCAAAGTGCATCCGCGTTCTCGCTCGCGCTCCGCACGCGTGTTGTCGAGTCCGGGTGCCTGGCCTCATCCTCGCTCTTACTGAGCACATTCTGGCGATGACGATCATCATGCACCATTGCAACACACGAGCCAACCTGATCACCGATCGAGTCAGTGACTTCGCATACGGTGGAGCCAATTTACGTACGGGTCCTGAAGTTGCATGCTGCGTTGCATTTCGTTTTGGAATGCGCCACCTAGTCTCTCAAGACCTACATGAACGTTCGCCCATCCGCGGATTGGGACTTGATGTAGTATATCGGAGAGCACACGTTCAAGGCATTCAATGCAGGGTGGAGACACCAGCATTCAGGGAGGCGGATTCATTTGAGGCAGTTGCTGGACACAGCCGACCCTGAGTTGAAACAATCATTGCAACACAGCTCGCAGTGTCGTTCGTCTGAGTCTGCGCCATCACTCGCAGCAAGTGCAAGGAACCGGAGGAATCGAGCGGAACGGTTTGGCACGCGGAATTTTCATTTTTTAAGGATTTGATCGGAAGATTGGTGCAGTTTGCGCGCGATCTTGATTCAAGGCGCCCTCTCGCTCTTCACATTGTCATGTTGAAAACTAGATGCTATCCGACATCTTTCGGGGCAGAGCGAAACATGATGACCAGACTCAGGGCCTGACGAGCCTGGCTGAGACTCTACCCGCCTTGAATTAGGGACCCTGGAAGTAATGAGCGATCCAGCGACATGGAGGTTGGGAGATTTTCAGAGAAAAGCTGTTTATGTAGCAAACTCGCCAATTGACGCAGTAGCTGGCTCAACAAAACAGCAGACTCAGATCTCAGACTTTTGGGATGGAATGACAGTGATATTCGCATCGAACAAGATACGTTCTCACACGCATGGGTTACAACATGTCATCGTGCAGTATCCAGTGAGGGTCCGAAGTGTCTCCGAGTTCGAGTGCCTAGCAATACGCTCACTCTGGGAGTTCGTTCGATTTTTTGTGTCAGGCGTGTGCTGGCATGAAACACCGATGCATCCCACGCAAAGCGCTAACGAAGTCATTTTCTGGCAACATGCCTGTTGTTCACGTCGTTGGTTTTGAGTTTTTGACACGCCTGGCGACACATGTGAGTTCACAGCCGCCGCGAAAGAAAGACAGAAGGAGCATATGACGATGGGGGTGTTGATGGTGACGACGACTGGTAATGATGGATGCGATGATGAGTGTGATGAGGATGCGGCTGAAGTTGGTGAGTTTGATGATGGTGATGACGGCGATGATGGTGGTGATGAGAGGATGATCGTTGTTATCGTGATGATGAGGAGAGGGCCAACGAAGGCGAAGACGGCGACGGCGGTCGCGGCGGCGACGACGACGACAATGATGACGGCGATCATGGATCCCCAGGCAGCTGAGGCTTCCTTGACGACCATGCAGCCTGCTCCCGCACTCCAGTGGCAGTGGCCTCCGCAGCCGCGCTCTCGGGGGCTGGGGGGCGGGACGTGGGGCGAGGAGGAGGAGGAGGAGGAGGAGGAGGAGGAGGAGGAGGAGGAGGAGGAGGAGGAGGAGGAGTAGGAGAGGGGAGGAGGAGGAGGAGGAGGAGGAGGAGAGGGGGAGTAGGAGGAGGAGAGGAGCAGCGTAGGAGGAGGAGGAGGAGCAGGAGGAGACGCAGGTGGAGGAGGAGGAGGAGGAGGAGGAGGAGGAGCGATGTGGTGAGGAGGAGCGAGGAGGAGCGAGAAGGAGCGAGGAAGAGCGATGAGGAACGAGGAGGAGGAGGAGGACGGACGACAGTTGTGCTGGTGACCATGGTGTACGCGTACAGCATGCTAAAATGGCGCTCAGCCCGCTGGTTCTGGTAGTGATGATGACGACGATGAGGATGGCGGCGGCATCGTCGGCGGCGTCGTCGGCGTCGTCGACGGCGGCGGCGGCGACAACGACGACGACGAAGAGGATGCTCATGATTATCATGATGATGAGGAGGCGGAGGCTGAGGAGGAGAAAGAGACTGAGGAAGAGTAAGAGGAGGCGGAGGAGGAGAAGGAGGCGGAACCGGAGGATGATGTTTTCGAAGGTAAAGATGAGTATGAATATCACTACGACTATGATCATGATGATGCTGATCCTGACGATGATGCTGATGCTGCTGCTGATGATGCTGATGATGATTATGATGTTGATGATGCTGATGATAATGAGAGATGTAACGACGGTGATGATGCCGATGAAGATGGTGATGACGATGATGATGATGATGATGCTGATGGTATTGATGCTGATGCTGATGATGCTGATGATGCTGATGCTGATTATGCTGCTACTGATGGCGAGGTTGACGATGTTTATGCTGGTAATGCAGATGATGCAGCTGATGATGATGCTGCTGATGATGATGATGATGATGCTGATGACGCAGACGATGATGGTGTTGCTGCTGCTGATGATGATGATGGGGATGCTGCTGATGATGCTGCTGATGATGATGCTGATGCTGAGGCTGATTATGATGACGATGCCAACGCTGACGATGATGATGCCGATGAGGATGCTGATACTGATGCTGATGCTGATGCTGACGCTGATGCTGCTGATGATGCTGATGATGATCATGCGGCAGATGCTGATGCTGAGGTTGATGCATATGACGATTGTGATGATGAGTGCGGTGCTAGTTGTTACGCATGATGATGGGGTTGATGAGGAGAAAGAGTTTGGCACTGCCAATGCTGCTGCTGATGCTGATGATGATAATGATGCTGATGTTGGTGATGATGATGAGGATGCCGATGATGGTGATGATGATGATGATGATGATGATGATGATGATGGTGATCATGCTGATGACCATGGGAGTGAGAACGATGCCACACACACAGCGAGTATGCTGATTATTGCGATGCTGATTGTGGTTGTGACGGCGCGGATGATGCGTATGCTAATGCTGATTGTGAAGGTGACGGTGACGAGGATGCTCATACTGATAGTGCTGATATTGCCTCTGATGCTGCTGATGATGATGCCGATGCTTATGCTGATCATCATGTTCATGGTGATGACGATGGCGATGCTGTTGCTGCTGCTGCTGCTGATGAATCCGTTAAACATGATGCTGCTGCTGATGATGATGACGACGATGATGCTGATGATGATTATGATGCTGATGATGATGATGATGATGATGATAATGATGATGCTGATGATGCACACGATTATGATGTTGATGGTGATGATGCTGATGCTGATGCTGACG
This sequence comes from Prorocentrum cordatum, assembly GCA_963575745.1. Taxonomy (NCBI): domain Eukaryota; class Dinophyceae; order Prorocentrales; family Prorocentraceae; genus Prorocentrum; species Prorocentrum cordatum. The sequence goes on along the minus strand of CAUYUJ010022302.1, from coordinate 25,287 downwards.
CTGATGATGCTGATGCTGCTGATGCTGATGATGGCGATGAGGATGCTTACGATTCTGATGGTAGTAATGCAGATAATGATGATGATGATGATGACGCTGATGATGAGGATGCTGATGCTGCTTATGCTGATGATGACGCTGATGATGGTGATGCTGCTGATGATGACGATGATGGTGATGATGACGATGATGGCGGTGGGTGTGGTGTTGGTCGTGCTGCTGTCGTTGTCGCTGTTGCGGTCGCTGATCAGGGGTAGGGTAAGGACGATGATGAGTACGATGATGATGCTTGTCTCGGTGATGATGATGCTGCTGATGATGATGCTGATGCTGATGCTTCTGCTGATGGTGCGGATGATGAGTATGATGATGCTATTGGTGGTGGTGATGATAATGAGGATGCTGATGATGCTGCTGCTGCTGATGATGATGGTGATGAGACTTGACGAGGTCGCTGCTGCTGCTGACGACGACGACGATGATGTGTGTGGTCGTAATCGGGATGCCGTAGAGGATGCTGCTGCTGCTGATGATGGTGATGATGCTGATTGTGGTGGCAGTAGCAGTGAGATGATGATGACGTCGATTCTGATGATGATGATGATGCTATTGATGTCGTTGTTGATGCTGTTGGCCATGATGATGATGCTGGTGATGATGCTGATGACGACGGCGACAACGATGATGACTGTAATGATGATGGTCAGGATGAGGATGAGGACGATGATGATGAGGAGGAGGAGGAGGAGGAGGCATACGAACAATAAGCATATCAGTTATACCAGTAGTAATAGCACTAAGCCTGAGAAGATCAATAATAGTATGAATCGTAGCAAGACTAATCAGACTTATATGAGCAATACTCGTACCAATAATATTTATAGTGCGATGAAGAAGGGGACACGGAATAATAAGACGAAGCGGAACAAGTTCATAGTAATAATACGAAGACGAGTAATCATAATACGAGTAGTTCCTTACTATTTTTTTCCTACGGATTCTTTGCTAGGGCCTCTTTATTACGGCTCCCTTAGCCAAGGATTCCTTACTGAGGATTCTTTATGATGTATTCCGTGCTAAGGGTTCCTTGGGTAAGGATCCCCTACTTAGGAATCATTACTGCGAACACGTCACACTTGCTCAACTCATTTCGGTTCAAATCGCAGTAGGTCCCCAGTGTCCTTGTTCCCTTGTTTTTGTTGCTGCTGCTGTTGTTGTTGCTGTTTGTCATTGTCGTTGTTGTTCCTGTCGTCGAGTTTTCATTTCTAAAAAACTGATTATTGTTGATCTCCAGAAAAGGTTCCGCGCGCTCTCGCCTCGACGCCGGCTGCATTTTCTGTGAAAACGAGGCTCCCGCGCGAGCGTTGGCTTGAGTCCAAATGTAGGCCCTTGGAGGCCCAGCTACGACGACAACGGCTCCCGCTTGATAATTGCTTACAACTCTTTCCGAGACACCCTGGCCAGAGAGGTCCCCGAACTCAGGAACGGCGCTCTCGCTTGAGAGTTCCTCGCAATTCAGTCAAGTTTGCGGAGGCCCAACCACGACGACAAGGGTTTTTGTTCGATACTTTCTCGCGATTCACTCCGAGAGCCCCTTGCCAGGAAGGCCCCCGAACTCAGGAACGGCACTCTCGCTCGAGACTTTCTTGTAATTCAGGCAAGTTGGTGGAGGCCCATCCACGGCGACAAGGGTTCCCATAGGTCTTCCGAGAGCCCCTGGCCAGAGAGGCCCCCGAACTCAGGAACGGCGCTCTCGCTTGAGACTTCCTCGCAAGTCAGTCAAGTTGGCGGAGGCCCAGCCACGACGACAAGGGCTCCTGCTCGATACTTTCTTGCGATTTACTCCGGGAGCTCCTTACCAGGCCCCCGAACTCAGGAACGGCATTCTCGCTCGAGACTTCCTCGTAATTCAGGCAAGTTGGTGGAGGCCCAGACACGGCGATAAGGGTTCCCGTTCGATATTTGTTCCATAGTACTTCCGAGAGCCCCTGGCCAGAGAGGCCCCCGAACTCAGGAACGGCGCTCTCGCTCGAGATTCCCTCGCACTTCAGTCAGTGGCCGACAAGGAAGATATTCCCCCCGAAAGGGGGTGCAATCGCAGACGAAGTGGGCGGGTATCGAGGGATGGGGTATACAGAATGCAAGACACGCGTACCAGTAAGAGCGAATAGTCTTAAAATGATCGTTGCCGTTGTCGTTGCTGTTGTTGTTGCTGTTGTTGGTGTCGTCGTCGTCGTCGTCGTCGTCGTCGTCGTCGTTGTTGTTGTTGTTGTTGTTGTTGTTGTTGTTGTTGTTGTTGTTGTTGTTGAGGTTGATGTTGAGGTTGTTGCTCATGATGTTGTTGTTGTTGTTGAACACTATTACTTCTAAAGAATTATTATTGTTGGACCCCCTGGTGCACGCCCCCCGCCCAAAACCTAGGCCGCAGCTACATTTTCATCATTTTTCTGCGAAAGCTTCAGAAAAGTGGATTACCCCCGGATCCGGTTTTTTGTTGACGCTCGTTTTCCCTTGCAAAAAACAATAGAAAATGAAAATTCTTGTTCTTAGTTGATCAAATTTCAAGAATCCCTTGCAAAAAATAAGGTAAAGTGGACATTCGCGCTCGCAAGGCGAAATCCTTCCAAAACCTTAGGTTTCGTAGCGATTTTAACATAAAAACATCAAACACCCAATGGTTTTTTAAGAAAAAATTGTCAAAATGTCCTTCCTGGATGCGAAGACCATTCGGTTGAGTATACCCCTACGTGTGACTGGACCTGTTTGCGAAAGCAGGAGAAAGTATGGCACCCCTTTGTGTCCAGAGCCGCGCCGTCTGCGTTCTTCCTTTCTCGCTTCTCTCCTTTCCTCCTTGTCCTGCTCCTCCTCCCCCTCTTCCGCCTTGGAGCCGTATTGGAACTGTCGATGGCCATCTCCCTTTCTCCCTCGCATGTCTGCTTGTACATACGTATAATTTCAGAACTTACCGTGCATGCGATCGTTTACAACATGGTGGACCGTGCGTATGTCACGAACCTTGTATACATGTGTTTCTCTCCCTCCGTCTGGCTGTGCACGCGCGCGTTGGGCACTGAGAGTTAGGATCATAGCGCCATGAGTCTATGAGCAATGCATGCGTCATCCTTGGGACTGTATAACATCAGTGTAACACATGTACTTCTGTAATCGCATCCCCACGAATTTGCCCCAAAAATGTGACCAACTATCTTGGCACTGCGTACCATCTCACGTGTACCGTGTACCACATCATATGTAACAGATGTGATCAACCTCTGTGGGTGTGTACCCCACGCCAGTGTAGTAGCCAGGGTCGTCCGCACGCCACGAAGTGAAGTGTCCCAACGTCATAGGGCGGGAAGCTGGGTGTGGGTGGTCTCGAAGAGTCGTTTGGATATTTGGTAGAGCTTGAACGGCCCCCCCACGAAGTGGGGGTATTGGCTGGTGTCGCAAGAAAACCCTGGCACTGGGGAGAACACTGAGCGTTCGGGTAAAATGATTGTTGTTGTTGTTGTTGTTGTTGTTGTTGTTGTTGTTGTTGTTGTTGTTGTTGAGGTTGTTGTTGTTGTTGTTGCCTTTGCTGTTTCTGTTGCTGTTGGCTGTTGCTGTTACTGTTGCTGTTGCTGCTGTGGTTGTTGGTGGTCTTGTTGCTGTTGTTGCTGATGATGATGATGGCGGTGACGATGAGCACGAGGTGGAGGAAGCCCAGGGGGAGGAGGAGGAGGAGGAGGAGGAGGAGGAGGCTGGGGACCTTCTGATTCCCTTCAGCTCTGGACTGGATGCCGCGGCCGCTCTCCGCTGTCCAGAGCATGGTGTGCCTGTATGAACGCAAGCCTTCCTCGCCGTTATGCCCCTCCCCCTCCCCCCCCTCCCTCCCTCCCCCCCCCCCTCCCCCTCGCCCCCCCCCTCCCCCTCGCCCGACCCCCCCTCCCCCCTCCCCTCCCCCTCACCCCTCCCCCTCCCCCTCCTCCCCCCCTCCCCCCTCCCCTCGCCGACCCGGCGGGAACACACTGCCCAAGTGAACCGAGGAGATCTCGTTTGCCCAAGCGTTCTTTTCTGTAAGGGGGGGCGGGGGCAGGGTGGGGTGGGTACGGGGGCGGCGTGGGATTTCGGGGAGCTGCGTGCGCATTTTCTTCTCTTTTGCGTTGCAAAACGTCGAACGCCCTCGCGCGTTCGTCTTCACCCCATGTTCGTGAGGACGATGACGGTGATCCTGAAGACGCCTCTGCTGGCGAAGAAGGCGACTGCGCCTTCCTTGGAATACCCTGCGCCGAATCGTATTGTCCACTAATCCTGGTGACGACGACGAACGCCATGGTGACGATGATGGTGGTGATGGTGCTTACGACGATGATGAGGATGAGGATGAGGATTCGGGTGGTGATGATGCTGATGATGAGGATGTGGATGATAATGAATCTGATCGCAAGGATGCTGCGATGTTGATTCTATTGTTTCTGCTGGTACGGCTGCTGATGTTTCTGCTGATGCTGCTGCTGCTGCTGCTAATGTTGATGACGCTGTTGTTGATAAAGATGATGTGGTTGATGCTTTTGGTGAGTAGAACGAGTATGATAATGATACTGATGCTGTTGCTGCTGCTGCTGCTGCTGCTACTGATGATGATGCTGCTGATGATGATGATGCTGATGCTGATGATGATGATGATGATGATGATGAGACGCTGATGCTGATTATGATGACGTTTGAATATGACGAAGACAGCGAGTATGGTGATTCTGCTGGTGCTGATGGTGGCAACGGCGACTATGGTGATGCTGATGAGGATGATGATGCTGATACTGGTGATGATGCTGATGATGATGACGATGATGATGCTGCTGCTGATGATGATGCTGATGATGATACATATGAAGACGACGATAACGATGCCGATCATTCTGATGACGATGATGGTGGTGGTGGTGTTGATGATGATGATGCTGCTGCTGCTGATGCTAATGACGACGACGATGCTGATGGTAATGATGATGTTGATGATGCTGCTGATGATCATGCAGATGCTGATGATGCTGATGATGATGCTGAGGATTCTGATGATTCGTGATGACGACGACGACGACGATGATGATGCTGATGATGATGATGATGATGATGATGCCGATGATTCTGTTGATAACGCTGCTGATGATGCTGATGATGATGCTGATCATGATGATGCTGATGACGATGCTGATGCTGCTGATGATGATGATTATTGATACTGATGCTGATGCTGATATTGATGCTTCTGCTGACGATGCTGCTGCTGATAATGATGATGATTGATGTCGATGATAAATCATGATGATGATGCTGCTGATGATGATGATGCTACTGATGATGATGCTGATGTTGTTGTTGATGATGATGAGGATGCGGATGAGGATGAGGATGATGATGCTGATGATGATGATGATGATGATGATGATGATGATGATGATGATGATGATGATGATGATGATGCTGATGCTGATGACGATTATTATGACGACGATGATGACGATGGCGATGGTGATGGTTCTGGTGATGGTGATGGCGATGGTGGTGGTGATGGTGCGGATTTGGATGAGGATGATGGTGTGGTGGTGATGAGGCGGAGGAGGAGGAGGATTAGGACGAGGGGAGGGAGAGCCCTCAACCCCTGCTTCCCGCCGCCGTCGCTGAGGCACGTCCCGACGGCAGTCATCGTCCAGGACAGCCGCTCCCATCCTCTCCAGGACGAGGAAGCGGATTTGGGAACCCGAGGAAGAGGAGGAGGGTCGCTGACACACGTCCCGACGGCAGTTGTCGTCCAGGACGGCCTCTCCCACCGTTTCTGAAATGAGGAAGCGAAGGAGGAGGAGGATGAGGAGGAGGAGGAGGAAGTTAAACCCGAGGAATGGGAGGAGGGATGGGAGGAGGAAAGAGCAGAATAATGACTAGGAGCAGTGCTTGGAGGATGGGGAATACGAGGGGGTGGAGTATGAGGAGAAGATGTGGTAGCCGAGTGGGAGGTGGATGAGGAGGAATATAATGGATCGGCTCTGGGACCTACCGCCTGGTTCGATTTGGTTTTGAATTAGACCCGCGCCCGCAAAAAAAATTGGACTTCAAACCTAATCTCCGCTTCCCATCCCCCCCATTCCTCTGCCCTCACGCACGCTCTTCCTTCTTCGTTTTTTCCTTCCGTCCTTGTTGTCGCCTCTCTCCCCTTTTCCTCATCCTACTGCCCCCCTCGCCTCTTCGCCTCCTCCTGCTCGCGCTCCCTCGCTTCCGGCCGGCAGCCTTGGGAAGGCGCGAATTGCAGACAAGGAGGGGGAAGGGGGAGAAGCGGAAGTGGGGAAAGAAGGACGAGGTGCAGACAGGAACGCACTTCCAGCTTGCTCAGCAGCGCCAGGTCGATCCCGCCTCAGTCGCTGACTCAGCGAAGAGCCGCCTGGGCAGCCTCAGCCGCGCGAGCGGCATTAGGAACAAAGGCGTTTACTTGTGCTGCGAGGACGCTTCTTCGAATGGTCGGTTGTTTAAGAAGCACTGGAATTTGGTGACGTTGCCTACAAGAAAGCCAGCTCCGATGCATGGAGGGCGCCGCCTGATGATTACCCTGGTGCAATGGTCGACAGCCACGGCGTGGCAGAGGGCTTGGACAGGGATCTTTTCACCAAACTGTTCGGTGATGAGCGTGGCACTCATTCTGCCGATGCTCGATGCAACTACATCGATCATTATTGCGGCCGCCCCGCGAGCATCGTATTCAAATCGAATCGATCAACAGATCGACGATCGAACTTCGGCCCCATCGCCGATGATCGCAGATCTGACCGCTGGCGGATTTCCGATCGTCCATCCTTAGATCTATCGATCGCCAGTCGTTCTTCGTTGTCGCTAGGGCTGATCGATGATCTCTGTAGGGGTGCTGCGTGGCCAACCGAGGCGTGATCGGACGGTTGGGAACTGGAGGATGCCGAATCAAGCTGTGGCGCTCTCCTGTGACATCGTTAGAAAAGTGCCCGACTCCGGCAAGCGTCAAATTCAACATAACGGAGTCCGTTTCACTCAGTATTTCCATCTGGAGGTTTCCGACAGGAGTCCATGAACGCCACGAGGAAATTGAAGGTTTATGAGGCGGTCTTCACAGCGATGACGGAGCAAGTGGACGCCTCAGAAGCCCACAAGTTGGTCGTGGCGATCAGGGGCCAGCTTGGTCCAAATACGACAGTGGTTGCCGAGCGGACTCTTCGGCCAGGACTCCCTCGACGACAAGCACGGCAGGTGCGAGGGCAAGGGGAAGCTGCACACCACGGAAACCAATGCGAAAACCGACCAGGAGACGATCAACCCGATGTGGGTCGAGCCCCCGAGGAACTTCAAGCGCGCGCTCCACGCCGCCGACGCGCCGACGGGGGAGATGCAGCGGCCGCCGACAAGCGACGCTTTGACGACCGCTGTCCAGTCTGATCGGCCACAGGAGGGCGACGCCATCAAGCGGGCGTTGCGTTTGTCGGCAGGGGCTGCAGACCTCGATCAGGCCCGAGCGCGCCAGCGCCACTCCTAGATGGCGAGGGAGAGGGCCGATGTCAAAATTGACGGTGAGAGACCGCCAATACGTCGAGGCGATATATCGGGCGCGAAGGTCAGTCGGATGGCAGCCCGGAGGTCGGCGCAGACCGCCCATCGGGTCTGTGAAGCAAGATGAGCACTTGCATGTCCGACGCTGCGTCGACCCTCCTGTCGAGCCGGTGGGGGGTTCCTCCCGAGGGGGGTCGAACCCTGGAGGGGCGCCTTGTCTTGGCTGGGCTGTGCTTGCGCTGCCGCTTCGACCAGAGCCAGGGCGATTCCAACAGTGCCGATATGACCAATGAACTGATTGAGCAGTCGAATGGGCCATTGGCCGTTCACGGGCCTCCCCGACTTCCGCCTCTCGTGCATGTCAGGTGCTTTTCTTTGCGACTTCAAGAAGAACTTTTTCGGCGCGCTCTGGGGGGAAACGAGGGAACTCTTCGGAGATCAGCAGGCTCTGGAGAAGGAGATGGAACATGAGCGCGTGGATATCAGCAAGGGGGGGGGACCCTGGGGGGGGCGGGGAGTCAGGGGGGCGAGGTGCCTCTGTCCGCAGCTGCCGCAGTGCCACTTGTAACGTTGACACATGGCCAGATCGATTACGTGCGCTGCGCCGTCCTGTGGGCCAGCGCCAAGGCGTCGGTATGTTGCCTGTCGAGAACCCCGGGCGCTTTCCGAGGTCGGGCCGTGTGAGCGAGCTGCCGCGGTCTAGCGGGTCCGTGAAATGCTGGGCGGACCTCGGCGCACTCATTGTCATGGTTGGTCAGCAGAAGGAGTTCATCGGCCAGGTTCATTTCGCCTTGGCCCAGTCGCTCAAGGCGCTCAAACGCGCCATGGGGGCGGCAGCTCTTCAGAAGAAGCGATCGGGGCAGCGGCAGAATGAGCCCGATGACGCGGCAAAGGCAGATCTTCCCAGGGGCGTCGAGCAGGCCACTGCAAAGCTGGAGTTCTCGAAGAATGCCGCTTACTTTGCGCTCGACCGGAAGTCTGCGGGGCGCGCTTCCGTTCGGGGGACTAATGCCGCCGCCGCCTGCGAGGAACATTTGGCCTGCCGTTCAAGATCGAGCAGAGCACCGCGCGCGGCGATTGCCTGGAGAGAAAGAAGAATAGTAATACTAATAAAAGGGGGGTGTCATGTCGAGGCGCCCAGACAGGAGGGGCCATCCTCCTTGGGGTTCTTGGCGGCGAGGGGGTCGGATGGAGCTGTCCAGCGCGCGTTGCGGGCGACTCAGGGCGCCGGCGACGTCGAGGACTAAGTCATCAAGATGACGCGCGACAACTGGATCATCGCGGACTTGGTGCATGGCGCCGCGCTCCCAGAGGTTCGCCGGGCCTTCCTTTCTGGCTACGTGCCGAACTGCTTTCGCCACTGGTTCGAGTCGAACCTGCTCCCCTCCGTCAGGTGGCTCGTGAGTGGCGCCATCCATATGCGGCTGGTGGACTCCTGCGCTCTGTGCAACGGTGTGGCGCGGGGCGACTTCGAGGCTCCGCCGTCCATGCAGATTGACTCGGCACCGTTGTAGACTCGCCGCTCGCGCGCCCTCGTCTCGCTGCTGCTGAAGATGATTGGGAGAGTGCCAAGAAGATGGCGAGCAGCGAGACCGACGTGCATTGCAACCTGCGCCGCGCTGCAGTCGCCGCCGGTGCGAGCCCTTGCGCGCCCCCGGGTGGCTGGCGCAAATCGCTCCAGCCAGCGGCCAGCCAGCTTCAGGCGTTCGGAGGTGCTTCTTTCCCAAGGACGACGCTTCGACGCTCGCAGAACTCAAGAGGGCGGATGGTGACGTCGCGACTTAGGTGGGCAAGCAGTTGGACGTGCTGTCCGCGTCCGTGGCGCCAGCAGCCCCAGCGGCCGAGACGCAGAGCTGCGTTGCGGCGCTCGATGCTCGAGGTTCGGAGGCTTAGGAAAGCCGAGGCTGCCTGCGGGTTGTTGGAGCTCTGGAGGGGGGAGTTGCTCGGCAGGTCGGCGGCCTGGTGGCCCTGGCCAGGCGCGGCGGCGCCCCTGGCCCCTGGCCGCCCCGGCCGCCGTCGGTTGTCCTGGGCGAGGGAGGGGGTCGCGGGGCAACAGACATCCCAGTTCCAAGATAATCGCTGTCCCTGCCTCTCCTTTTTTTTCTTTCACTGATGCTCCCCCTCCTTCCTCCTTGGGGCCATTGTTTGGGCTCGAGCCCTCCTCCTTCCCCCGCCATGTCTCGCTGCTGACTGTCTGGCTGGCCGACCTCCTCGTATCTCCTCTTTCTCCGCCTCCTTCTCTTTCCCATTCCTCCTGTTCCTTCAGCCTCTCTTTCCCTCATTCTTGTCCTCCTCCTCCACATATCCCGCCCTCCCCGTCTCCTCCTCCGCCTCCTCCTTCGCTTCTGGTGGTGCGCGCTGGTCTTTCCGCGGCCAGAGCGCTTGGAGCGGGGGCCAGCAGACGCCGGTGCCGCCCGTCAAAGAGGGCGGCCTCCCGGGGGGTGGCTGGTTGCCCAGGGCAGCGGCCAACCCCGGGGGGGCGTCTGCCAGCCAGGGATGGCTGGGATTACCGCGGATTCCCAGGCGACAGGGCAGCTGGCCGCGAGAACGCCGAGCGCCCCGCGCGGGGTTGGCAGCTTTGGGCCCGTCAGCTCGCTGCCTGCTCGCGTGTTGACCCCAGCGCCGCCGTGCCCTGGCCGCGCCCAGAACGCCGGTGGCCTCGCCCCAGCAGCGCAATGCGGCGCCCGCCAGCGGTGCGGGCTCGCCGCGGCGCCCGCCGCGTCGCCGGCGGCTCCAGCGCGCGCGCTCCGCCCCCCAGCCTGCGCGCCCCGCCTGCGCGCGCGGCGGCCCGCCCGGGGCCCCCCGCCTGGCCAGGCCTGGCCAGGCTGGGCGCGCCCGCCGCTCTCGTGTTAGCGCCGCGGTCGTCCGTCGGCGCCCGTCGCCGAGACGGCAGCCAGCGGTGCGCCCTCAGCAGCGCAGCCCTGGGCCAGGCCGGCCCGCCTGGCGCCAGCGGCCCAGTGCTGCGCCTGGGCCGCCGCCAGCACCGCGTCGACGGCGTGACGCTGCAAGGCGCGCCCCCGAGCGACTGGTGCAGTCGCTGGATGGCCGCTGAGCGCTCGGCGTCCTGGGCGGGCGCCAGCAGATGTGCCAGGGCCAGCGCCTTCTCGCCCAGGCGGCCGTGATCCTCAATGACGGACGGGACCGCAGCCACCCTTAGGTAGCGGGCTTGCTTGCACCGCGCAGCGGCGTCGCTGCTGCGCCGTCCTGCAGCGCTGGGCCGAGCGTCCTGCGTAAGCGCGCTCCCCGCGGTCAGGTCGACCATGAGCGACTGTGGTGTGCGCGGGGCGTGGGCGACGAGGTCCAATCGCGCCTCTGGGCTCTGCGGTGCGGAGTGGGGGGTCAGGAACTCCCTGTGCATTTGGCGCCCCTGCTCCTCGCGCGACTCTGCGGGCGTCGGTGGACCAGCCGCCGCCCCACTGCGCAGCCGCGCGCGTGTCGCCCGTTGGGGTCGAGCGGAGCGCTCCAGATCTCGCCGTGGGTGTGCCAGTGTTGGCGGGGCCGCGGCAGTCTGGGCCCGGCCGCGCCTGCCTCCACCAGAGGGCCCGCGCATCCCGGCAAGTCGAGGTTCAGCCGAAACTCCATTGCGTTGCCGAGCTGGCGCGTTGGTCGGCCGGTGGCAGGGCGGCGTCGGCACCTGCAGGAGGGCGTTCGCCCCCGGGCCACTTGTAGAGCGCAGGGAGGCCACCGCCAGCAGGTCCGCGGCCGCTTCGTCAGCAGCGAGGTGGGCAGCCGCGGCGAGGGAGGCCGTGGCAGGGGCGTGCTGCGTGGCTGCCGGTGCCTCGTCGCCCGCGTGGGCGGTGCCGTCTCCCAGCGCGGCCCAGAGCGTGGTCGTGGCCGTCGGTAGAATGCGGCGCGCCCAGGGGCCCGGCGCGGCCAGAGCAGCGGTGCTCTCCAGGCCGAGCCGCCGCAGGCAATGCGGCAGGCGGAGGTGCCGGGAGGCTGTGTTCGCCGCGGGGGCCGCGAGCTCCGCGCTCTGCAGGCCGTGGCCCCCAGCGGCGCCAGCGAGGAAGAGCCTTCTGCGCGCGGTGTTGTCCAGCGGGGCGCCCAGGGCGTGTTCGTGCTCAGCAGCCGGCGCCCCGTCCGCGGCCCGTGCCTCCCCGCTTGAGATTCCGCGGGTGTAGGTGGATTCCGGCCTCGTGCGCAGGAGGGTCAGCGCCGCGTGCGTGGTTGTCCAATCCCGCCGCGCAAAAGGCTGCGTGGCCTTTGGTAGAGCCTCCCGCTGGCCGTTTGCAGCGCAGCAACCTCGGGGCGGGCTGCCCTCGGCAAGGAGGCTCGCTTCCGCCGGCGCCGCGGCGGGGTCGCCAGGACCGTCGGCAGCGCGCCGCGGTGGAGCACCAGGGCCTGGGGATCCAGCTCGCGTGGCTCGGGAAGCGCCGCCTGGTCGACCTCGCGGCCCGGGCTCAGCCTCGTTTGTTCAGGGTTGCCGCGGAGGCCAGCCGGGCTCTGCAGGGGTCGCAGATGACGTCCAGGTCATCCCGCTAGCAGTAGCCACTCGCTGGTTCCGTCGCGATTGCTGCGGCCTGCCCTACGGCGCTGGCCACCACAGTGTAGCACAGAGGGAACACCTGGTTTGTGAGAGCGTCTCCCTGGTTCCCTCCGCACTCCTTCGGGAATTTTGTCTGCGTGCCGTCGCGCGCCACGTGCACGTTCGTGGCAGCGGTGCACAAAACCAGGCTCACCCAGGGCAGCAGGTCGGGGACCTGGGTCGACACCGCGGTCGCCGCGGCTGCCCGGTCGAACTCGTTGTGGGCGCTGCTCACGTCCAGGCTAACCTTGCAGCAACGCGGCCGGCAGTCGAGGTCGAGCATGGCTGCCTTGTGCGTGCGGTCTGCTCCCCGGGCACTCCCCACCGAGTGCTTGTTCTGTCTCAGCGGTGCGGCCACCCGGCCGGTGAGCATCAGGCTTGCGGCCTTCGACGCGGCGCGTCTATTCCTCCTCCTCCTCGTCCTCCTCCTCCTCCTCGTCCTCCTCCTCCTCCTTCTCCTTCCTCCTCCTCCTCCTCGTCCTCGTTCTCGTTCTCCTCCTCCTCCTCCGACTCCTTCGACTCCTCCCCCTCCTCGTGAATTATCGTCGTCGTCGTCGTCGTCGCCCTCCTCCTCCTCCTCCTCCAGAGGGGGAGGAGGAGGAGGAGGAGAGGAGGAGGAGGAGAAGAAGGAGGAGGAGGAGGAGGAGGAGGAGGAGGAGGAGGAGGGAGAGGAGAAGAGGAGGAAGCGGGAGGAGGAGGCGGAGGAGGAGGAGGAGA
>CAUYUJ010022302.1:0-10000 GCA_963575745.1 Prorocentrum cordatum | reverse complement strand
ACAATAGCAATACTACTACTACTACTACTACTACTACTACCACCACCACTACTACTACTACTACTACTACTACTACTACTACTACTACTACTACTACTACTACTACTACTACTACTACTACTACTACTACTAACACTAACACTAATTAGACTGATACCAATAATACGCATAACATTTACCAATGATGAGGATGATTATGAGGAGGAGGAGGCGGCGGAGGCGGCGGCGGAGGCGGAGGAGGAGGAGGAGGAAGAGGAGGATGAGGAGGAGGAGGAGGAGGAGGAGGAGGAAGAGGAGGAGGAGGAGCAGGGGAGGAGAGGAGCGAGGAGGAGGAGGAGGCGGAGCGGAGGAGGAGGAGGAGGAGGAGGGAAGTGAGGAGGAGAAGGTAGGAGGAAGGAGGACGAGGAAGAGGAGGAGGAGGACGAGGAGGAGGAAGGAGGAGGAGGAGGAGGAGCGGAGGCGGGAGGAGGAGAGGAGGGGATAGGAGGAGGTGAGGAAGGAGGAGCACGAGAAGGTGGACGAGGAGAGAGGGAGGATGAGGAGGCGGAGGCGGAGCGGAGCTGGAGTCGGAGGCGGAGCAGGAGTCGGAGTCGGAGTCGAGGAGGAGGAGGAGCAGGAGGAGGGAGGAGACGGAGGAGGAGGAGGAAGAGGAGGAGGAGGAGGAGGAGAGGAGGAGGAGAAAGGCGAAGGAACAGGAGGAGGAGGAGGAGGAGGAGGAGGAGGAGGAGGAGGAGGATGGACAGGAGGAGGAGGAGGAGGAGGAAGAGGAGAGGAGGCGGAGGAGGAGGAGGAGGAAGAAGCGGAGGGGTGAGGAGGAGGAGGATAAGGAGGATGATGATGATGAGGAGGAGGAGGAGGAGGAGGAGAAGTCGGAGTCGGAGTCGGAGGAGGAGGAGGAGCAGGAGGAGGAGGAGAAGGAGGAGGAGGAGGAGGAGGAGGACGAGGAGGAGGAGGAGGAGGAGGAGAAGTAGGACGAGGAGGAGGAGGAGGAGGAGGACGAGGAAGAGGAGGAGAGGGCTCAAACTGAGCTGGAGGCGCTCTCGCCGCTCTTGGAACCCCGTCGTAGTTCAAAACCGATTCTTTGCAAGGATGAGGACATACGGCAGCCGAGTCGGCCGGCCGACTCGGTGTGCACCTCCTGCCCCGCCGCCGCAAAGGATGCCCAGCGGATGTCCAGCTGGGAGCGCGGGCCGGCGCTCGTCCCGGTGCAGGCCCCCCCCCCTCGTCGGCAACGCCTCGGACAGGAGCAGGGGAAGGAGGAGGAGGGACTCGCGCTCATTCTTCTACAGCCGCGAGGCGCCTTCCTCTATTCCGCACTGCTGCAGGGCACAGGCCTGCCGCTACTTTTGCATCACATCAGCGCTCCGTGCTGTTGCATCAATTCCGCGCAATGTAGAAAAGGGGCTTGCGCTGGCTGCCGCCTGCCGCCCGCTGCCTTCGCTGCGGGCTCGGGCCGCCGCCGGCTTCTCCCGCCCGTCGCTCGCTCGCTCGCGCGCTCTCGGGCGTGCACCGCCGCGGCCGCGGCGGTCGAGCGCGGCGGCGGCCGGCAGCACGTTCGTCGAGCGCGCAAGGCAGAAAGGCAGGAGTGATCCGTGTGACTCCAGGACGCATCAACGATGCTGCAATGCACCTTCTCCCTCCAAGTTCTTTCTTCGTGGGGTCCGTAGCCATTTTGGCTCGAGTGTGCCCGTGTGCGAGAGCGGCGCGCGTGTTCGAGATCCGACAAACCAGCGCCCACCTCACGGTGGCAGGAGGCTCCAACTACCCGAAGGATGTCATCGGTGACGGACACCAAGGTCGCGATTCGCACGTTCAAGGGCTGCGTGAAGGACAAGGGCGGCGCCGCCTGCGCCGCCGAGCGGGCGAAGGCCGTGGGCGGCATCGCCGCGGCGATGAAGGCGGAGTGCGCGCCGTTCACGGAGGATTTCTTCCAGTGCTTCTCCCACCGCTTTGCGCTCTCGTCGTGCACCGACGCCACGGTGTCTAAGCTGCTGAAGTGCCAGGATCAGTTCTCGGGCACCCTGCTGAACACGAACTGATCGAGCAGGATTATGGCGTCGCGGCGTCTTGCACCACGCGGACCTCCACGAGTTCTGGGCCACGCTCCCTGAAAGAAGCGGCCTCTCATTTCCTCCTGCCTCTCCCAGCCTCGGTGCCGGCGCCAGGGCGCGCCGCGCGGCTGACATATTGCTTCCCCTTGGCCTGCCGCCCGCTGGCACGGCCCTCGCCGAAAAAGTTCTCTTGCCGAAAAGAGGAGATTCCATCTTCGTAGGGCCCAAATACAAGAATTTATCTTCATTGCGGCGCAATGCCCCACTTGAAGACAAACGCCTGAGAATCCGCAGTCGTGCCAAAATGCAAATCCTGAGCCTTACTTCTCGGCGTCGCAAATCAACGTGACTGTTGCGTCGTGTCGATCTTAAACTGTGCCACAGCAGCATTGCTGGGGACTTCAATCAAAACCGCGAATCAACGTGACTGTTGCGTTCTGACACTCCTAGTTCTTGTTCCCTACCTAGGCTCTGCCCAGAGGGTTCTTACCCTGTATCTTTAAGGGGCCGGGCAGTGGAACCCGCCCCAGGCGGTTCCCCCGGCATCCGCCCCGCGGTTCCCCCAGTTACGTCTCCTTAGCTTAACGTTGCTTATCTCATCTTAGCTTAACTAATTTCATCTTAGCTTAGCTTAGCTTCATCTTAGCTCAGGTTTATCTTAGCTTAGCTTACCTTCATCTCAGTTTCGCTGAGCTTAAGCATAGCAGAGCACATCATAACATAGCATATCGTAGCATAGCATAGCGCAGCACAACATATCATTAGCATGGGTATAACTCCCTACCTAGGCTCTGCCTAGAGGGTTAACTTAGCTTAGCTTAGCTTAGCATAGCGCAGCGCTGCATTATCATAGCATATCATATCATAACATAGCCAATCATAGCATAGCATAGCATAGCATAGCGCAGCATAGCATAGCGTAGCATGGCATAGCATAGCATAGCATAGCGCAGCTTAGCATAGCATATCATAGCATAGCATAGCGTAGCATAGCATAGCGCAGCATAGCACAGCGCAGCATGACATTGCATAGCTTAGCATAGCATAGCATAGTATAGCGCAGCATATCATAGCATAACATAGCATATCATAGCATAGCATAGCGCAGCATAGCATTGCATAGCATAGCATAGCATAGCGACTAATGTTGCTTTCCTAGGGGCTCCAACTTCTAGGTCGGGTCGCACTGGGGTAACCATATCATTTATCAGGCGACTTCGACGATGGGAATTCTTGAATCTGCTGCACACTTACAAAACGAATGTGTGCAACGCTACTGCGATATTCGCATTTGAACCACCCGCCGTCCATCCTCCAAATTCTTGCAAACGTTGAAAACGAATTTGCGCGGCGCGACGGCTAGATCCACATTTTGAAAACGGCTCGCCCTCCATCCAAGCAACTGTTGGAAACCTCTGACACGAGTGTGCGCGGCGCAATTGCGATAACAACATTTTGAAAACCACCCGCTAGCCATCAATGAAGTGGTTGCTGACTTTGAAGACGAATGTCCTCGGCGCTGAGGCGACAACCACATTTTGCAAACGACGCGCCCTCTAGGGCGAGAACGATTTTTTAAACCGCCCGCAAACCATCTGTGAACCGATTGCAAACTTTGATGACGAATTCGTGCGGCGCTAAGGTGGTAACCGCATTTTGAAGACGACTCGCCCTCCATACGTGGAGTTGTTGCAGGTTTTTGAAACGAATTTGCGCGTCGCTAGGGCGAGAACCGCATTTTGAAAACCACCCGCCCTCCATCCGTAAGACCGTTGCAGACTTCAAACTTCAGGATCATAAGCGGTGAGGAAGCCTCACGCGAAGCGCCCGGCCCGCCCTACCGACACGTCGGGGGGCGTGACGGGGAGGAGTTATCAATAGGGAAAAGGATGAAGGAGGAAGGATGGGGAAACGAGGATGGAATGACGAAGGGGGGAAAATGGACCGAGAGGAGGACGAGTGGAAAAACAGGACGGGGAGGCGGGGTAGGACGGATGCCGCCGTCGCCATGGCTGAGGCCGTTTCCGCCGCCGAAAAACGCAGCCGCAAGCCGCTGCAGCAAACCGCCGTCGCCGTCGCTGTCGCCGTCGCCGTCGCCGTCGCCGTCGCCGCCGCCGCCGTCGCCGCCGCCGTCGCCGCCGCCGTCGCCGCCGCCGTCGCCGTCGCCGTCGCCGCCGCCGTCGCCGTCGCCGCCGTCGCCGCCGTCGTCGCTGCCCGCGGTCATGCTGGGGCCCTCGGCGTAGGGTCGGCCTCGCGGGTGCGGGGTGCGCGGCGCGGCCGCTGGCGCAAGGCGCGCGGGATGCCGCGAAGCCCGCCGGCGGTGCCAGTGCTGGCGCACGTGGCCTCCAACGCCTCCGTCGGCTCGGTGGTCGCGGTGGCCGGGCCGCCGAGGACCTGCGGGGTTGCGGGGCAAAGTTCGGCGACGACAAAGGGCGTGGTTACGCCCGGGTGTGGTTTGCGATCTGCGTCGCTGGTGCTCGGGGGGCACCGCGTGGCCTTCGTCGGGCCTCCTCGGGGCGCGGCGGGGAACTCTGTCGAGGTCTCCCCCGCCCCCCAGGGTGCGGGTTGCGACCCGCGGCCTTTGCAGACCACACCTGTCGGAGTTGCCGAAGCGATTGGGGGGGGATAGGCAAGGTGTTGGAGGTTCGAGGTCTGTCTGACCTCATCCCAGACTTGTCAGCGGTTTGCCAGCCTCGGGATGCCTTCCGGCGGCTGCGCCTGGCCGAGGGCGTTCCGGGGGTGCCCAGCTCGTCCCGAAGGGCCGCCGGGGAGCCGAGATCTGCCCCGAATGCCAGGGGGCAACGATGGAGGGGGGATCGACCCCCAATCGCCTACTCATCGCCGACAGGTGCCCGACAGTCCACCCCGCCCACGACCATGCGGAACTGCAATCGGAGACCTATCGCCGATCCATCGGCGATCTACCGCAGAGTTCAGGTCCATGATGGCTCCCTTGAGCCGGTCCCCCCATATCGTTGCCCTTCGGTGTGGGGACGGCGGCGAGGGCGCCGGAACCCCAGCTCTCCGACGTTTTTTTTTTGTTTGTTGTTGTTGTTGTTGCTGCTGTTTTTGCTGTTGCTGTTGTCGTTGTTGTTGTTGCTGCTGTGGTTGTGGTTGTTGTTTTTGTTGTTGTTGCTGTTGTTGTGGTCGTCGTTGTCGTCGTCGTCGTCGTCGGCGGCGTCGTCATCGTCGTCGTTGTCGTTGTCGTTGTCGTTGTCGTTGTCGTTGTTGTTGTTGTTGTGGTTGTGGTTGTGGTTGTGGTTGTGGTTGTGGTTGTGGTTGTCGTTGTCGTTGTCGTTGTCGTTGTCGTTGTCGTTGTCGTTGTCGTTGTCGTTGTCGTTGTCGTTGTCGTTGTCGTTGTTGTTGTTGTTGTTGTTGTTGTTGTTGTTGTTGTTGTTGTTGTTGTTGTTGTTGAACATTATTACTTCTAAAGAATAATTATTGTTGGGACCCCTGGTGCACGGCCCCCCCGCCGCGCCTAGGCCGCAGCCACATTTTCATCATTTTCGAGCGAAAGCCCTTGACAAAACGATGTGATCCAGATCCGGTTGTTTTGTTCCCCCCCGCTTTCCCTTGCAAAAAACAATATAAAATGACATTTCTTGTTCTAACATAACCAAACTTCAAGAATCCCTTGCAAAAAATAAGGTAAAGTGGACATTCGCGCGCGCAAGACGAAATCCTGCCAAAACCTTAGTTTTCGTAGCGATTTTAGCATAAAAACATATAAACTTTTTTTTTTTTTTTTTTTTTTTTTTTTTTTTTTTTTTTTTTTTTTTTTTTTTTTTTATTTTTTTTTTTTCAACTTTTTCAAATTTCATCCCGCGCGCTCTTGCGGATTCGTAGGAAACCCAACACTTTTTAAACATTTCTGTCAAACGGGCTTTTGCGAGCAACTTTTTCGAACTTCTGCAACAACGGTTGCGCACCTGCCAGGGCCATCATCCCTGTCAAATAATACCATGCGGGACACATTCGTTTTTTCTTCGCGCGCGCACGCCGTCGTCGTCGGCCGCGGGGCCCTGAATAGTAGCCACGGTCGTCCGCATGCCACGAAGTGAAGTGTCCGAACGTCATAGGGCGGGAAGCTGGGTGTGGGTGGTGGCGAAGAGTCGTTTGGAAATTTGGTAGAGCTTGAACCGGCCCCCCCACAAAGTGGGGGTATTGCCCGCCTCCTATGAAAACCCTGGCACTGGTGAGAACGGAGTGTCCCCACGTGCTAGTAATTGTTGTTGTTGTTGTTGTTGTTGTTGTTGTTGTTGTTGTTGTTGTTGTTGTTGTTGTTGTTGTCACGAAACTGGTTGAAACGGCGCCATCCGGATTCGAGTCGGTTGGAGAGTTCTGCCTGGTGGAAGTCGTGGAATGTGAGCTTGCGGCCAATATTAAGAATTTCCATCCTGTCGCCGTCTACATCCGTGTGCGTGATGGTCCGCCCCTGTCGCCTGCTGACGTTAGTGATAATTTCGATGTTGTCAGGATGTAGCACAAGTCCACACTGGGATTATTGTTTGAGGTCCCAGAGGATGCCTTCACTTGTCGTAGGTTCGGTGCGAGGGAAAGCACATCGTCGGCAAAACGCAGACTGGGGAGCAACGCAGACGTCCCATGATGGGCCGATTTTCCACCAGCACTACCATAGGTAGGAGAGGGAGAAGGAGGCGGAGGAGGAGGAGGAGGAGGAAGAGGAGGAGGAGGAGGAGGAGGAGGAGGAGGCGGAGGAGGGAAGGGGGAGGCGGACCTCCCCAGCCTCCCTTCTCCCCCGTCCGACCTATGGTAGTGATGGTGGAAAACTGGCCCATCATCCCAACTGCATACCTTCGAGCCCCTGAGTTCCCAAGGGGGCAAGTTTTCCTCGGGAAGGAAAACAAAAAAACGGATCGACTAAATAACCTTCCTCGGGAGGCCCTTCCAGGCCCATCCTCCGAGGCCCGCCCGCCCGGACGCGGCGCCTCGGAGCGCCCAGAAGTGTTGGAGAGAAAGCGCCCAGGACGACGACGACGACGACGACGACGACGACGACGACGACGACGACGACGACGACGACGACGACGACGACGACGACGACGACGACGACGACGACGACGACGACGACGACGACGACCACGCCACGCCTCCTCCTGCACAGCGCGCAAGGCGAGGGGGCCTCGGGCGGGTCTCTCGGCACTCGGGCTCGGAGGCCGCATCCCCCGGCCCCGGGGCCGCCAGGCAGCGGCTCGGGCCGAGGAGCTGGCCGCGGGGAAGCCCGCCTCCTCCTCCTCACTCCTCCTCCTCCTCCTCCTCCTCCTCCTCCGCTATCCTCCTCCTCCTCCTCCTCCTCCTCCTCCTCCTCCTCCTCGCGATCCTCCTCCTCCTCCTCCTCCTCCTCCTCCTCCGCCTCCCCCCCCTCCGCCTCCCCCTCTCCTCCTCCTCCTCCTCCTCCTCCTCCTCTCCTCCTCCTCCTCCTCCCCCTCGCTCCTCCCTCCTCCTCCTCCTCCTCTCCTCCTCGCTCCTCCTCCTCCCCCCCCCTCTCCAACTCTCCTCCTCCTCTTCCTCCCCCCCCTCCCTCCTCCTCACTCCTCCTCCTCCTCCTCCTCCTCCTCCTCCTTCTCCTCCTCCTCCTCTCCTCCTCCTCCTCCTCCTCTCCTCACTCCTCCGCCCTCCTCGCGATCCTCCTCCTCCTCCTCCTCCTCCTCCTCCTCCTCCTCCCCCTCCTCCTCCCCCTCTCCGCGACTGGGCGGCGCGTGCCCACAGGACGCCGCGCCTGGCAGCGCTGCTTGCGACGGGCGCGCCGCCGCCGCTCCCCGGGGCTGCGGGCTGCGGGCGGGGTCGGCCGCCCGCAGCCCGGCGGGGGTCGGAGGCCCCCGAGCGGTGCGGTGGCCACACCTCGCTCAGTGCTCCAGATTTCGTAATAAAGGGAGGGGGGGTCTCATTTCGGGGGGGGTCTCTTCCAGGCTATCTTGGAGGGCCTGGGGGGGTCTGGGGACAATGTCTTGGAGGGTTCTCCCACGGGGGGGGGTCTAAAACTTCTCGTCTGGGAGGGTTGAGACCCCCTCCCTTTTATTACGAAATCTGGAGTATCGTTTGACCGATTTCCATCCCACGCTGAAGCGAGAAGCACATTCTCTGTGAGTTTTGGGAGTTTCAGGGTTCAGCCACGCGCAGAGGGGGGCGGGGGGCTGGGGGAGGGCTTCCTAGAATCGGTGTCGTTGAACCAATCCCCATCCCCATCCCCATCCCTATCCTATTCGAGACCCCTGCCAAATTACCACCCCAGCTGGGGATACACCCCCCGAAGCCCGAAGGGAATGACCTATATCCCCATCCAGGGGGTCAAACCGGCCAGTGGGGCCCAGGCCACGCCGCTGGGGATGGGGATCGGTTAAGCGATATTCACTCGTGGTGGGCCAGCGGGGTTCTTTGAGGTGACTGCGCCGCTGTGGGTCTTGGGGTCGTGCTCCGAGGACGTCTCGCGCGACGGGGGCCGCCAAGGTCCCACGGCCCCAGAGAGCTGGCGCTCCACCAAAAAGTTGGAGCGGCGGGTTGCTGTCCGTTTTCGGCCTCCGGTGGCCCTCGCTGGGCTTCGGGAGCGTCAGAAAACGATTCACCTATCCCTATCCCTATGTTCGACATCACCTCACCTCGATGCCGAGCTTAAGGATTCCCTCCGTTTCTGAGGGCCTACCCCTCAGATTGTCCTCGCTTCTTGCTCGCCCAGCTTAGGGATGGGGATATGTTCGAGGCTGGTTAGCTCAGGACGAAAAGCCGGCTCTGGGGAAGAGGTCCGGGCTTCTGGGCCCACGCCTCGCGGAGCATGGAGCAGCGGGATGTCGGGGGACCGTGCGGGGAGGCCCTCTCTGGGAGTTCCCAGGGGTCCGTCACCGCACGGCGTCGCGAGCCCCCGAGGGAGAGGAGGAGGGGGAGGAGGCGGAGGAGGAGGAGGAGGCGGAGGCGGAGGAGGAGGAGGAGGAGGAGGAGGAGGAGGAGGAGCGATGAGCGTCGATTAGCGTCTGGGAGTCGAGGAGATAGCGCCGACTTAGCGTCGGTTCGCGTCGATTAGCGGCGATTTCGCGTCGATTGGCGTCGACTGGCGTCGATTAGCGTCGATTCGCAGGAGCCGACAAGATGGTCCCATGAGTTGCCACCGAAGTTCCGGGACGAACATCTATTTTCGGTGTCACCCCAACATATTAGTACTATGTGTGCGTCGCCCCCTCAGGGGCGACGCGCGCACCGAGAAATCTTACAGCATATGCGTCTTGGCGGGCTCTTTCTGGCCTCACCGCTCGGGAAATTATATACTACAAGATGGGTATACTATGTGCTCGGGTCGGACGCGCGCCTCCAAGAAGGACACATAGTACTAATATGTCTCTGTGCGTCCCACACTTGTTTCCGGGGGAGGAGTCGGGCGCTCCGCAGAGGAAGACTGTGCCCATATACCGTTGCCCTGCCCTCGTCGCGCGCGGCCTGCGTCGCCCCGAGGTCCTCGTCAGGAGTCAGGCCTGTCCCTCTACAGGAGGAATATGCAGAGAAGTAGTCAAACAATAGTATGGGGACGATTTGTTGAGTATTATTCGAACATTTTTTGGCATTTTTTGACTTTTTTTTTGTTCGTCCAAAATCCCCATGTAGGCCCCGAGGTCCTCGTCAGGAGTCAGGAAGCAGCCGAGAGCAGCTCCAGGGAGCAGTGGTATCGGTACCCTCTAGCTCCTCCCAGGGGCGGGGGGTGGGCGCCGGGCAGGGTGGGGAGGCGAGCCGGGGCCAGGGCGTGGGCTCGAGCGAGGGGGGAGCCCATCGAAGAGCACAGGCAGAGCTGGAAGCCCCCGAGGCAACACCTGCTGATCAGCACGCCTTGTCGCATCGGCGAGCTCAGTAGTAGTAGTAGTAGTAGTAGTAGTAGTCGTAGTAGTAGTAGTAGTAGTAGTAGTAGTAGTAGTAGTAGTAGTCGTAGTAGTCGTAGTAGTAGTAGT
>CAUYUJ010022301.1:107500-125386 GCA_963575745.1 Prorocentrum cordatum | reverse complement strand
GAGGAGACCTAGGGAAACTTTCTCTCTCTCTCTCTCTCTGCCTGAGGGCCCCCGCCTTGCCCCGCCTCCTCACCCTCGTCCTCCCCTCCTCCTCCGTCTCCTCCTCGCCCCACCACCTCCTCCGGGCCTCCTCCTCCACTCCCCGCTTCCTGGCACCCGCTCCTGCTCGAGGCTGCTTCCGGGGTTTGCCTCGCGAGCCCGCACTGCGTCCGAACCTCTTTGGTCGGCGGGCCGGGTGGCCAAACTGCCACGGCTCCCTCGGCTCCAGGCACTGAGCCCGCACGGCTGCCCATGCGGCGGCCGAGCGGGCTCAGACGCCGAACGGTGCCTGAGACGCCAACGGCGCCCAGGCGGCGGGGTCAAAAACCAGCTGAAGGCAGCAGCCTTCGTGTAACCACGGAAGGAGGAGGAAGAGGATGAGGGACGAGGAGGAGGAGGAGGAGGACGACGAGGAATTAAGTGGAACTGGAAGGGGAGGAGGAGGAGGTAGGAGGAGAGGAGGAGGAGGAGGAGGAGGAGGAGGGAGGAGGAGGAGGAGGAGGAGTGGAGGAGGCGGAGGAGGAGAGGAGGAGGAGTAGGAGAAGAGGAGGAGGAGGAGGAGGAACGGAGAAGGAGGAGGAGATAGGAGGACGAGGAGGAGGGGGAGGACGAGGAGGTGGGGGAGGAGTGGGAGGATGACAATGAGGAGCGCGGGGAGGGGCAGCACCCTGAAGGAGGAGGAGGAGAATGATCCTCCTCATCCTCGCTGCAGCTCTGGACGGCAATGCTCGGCCCACGCTCCTCGCTCCACGCTGCCGCCCTCCGCCCTCCCCGCCCCCAGGAGGTCAGCCCTCGAACCCCGATCCTCCTCCTCCACCTCCCCTCCTCCTCCTCCTCCTCCTCCCCCTCCTCCTTCTCCCTCCTCCTCCTCCTCCTCCCCCTCCTCCTTCTCCCTCTTCCTCCTCCTCCTCCTCCTCTGGGCCCCCAGACGTACAGAACCTTGAGAGAATCCGCCGACCGTTTTTGGGGGGTTGCCCTCGGCCGCAAGAGGCCCTTTTCCCTGGCCCCCTGGGGCCGTCAAGCAACGACCCAGGATGAGAAGCCTTCCTGGGGAGAGGATTGGAATTTGAAGGGCCGATTTCCCACCAACGCGGTGGGCAGAGAGGAGGAGAAGCAGGAAGGAGGAGGAGGATGAGGCGGAGGAGTAGGAGGAGGACCTCCCCATCCTCCCTTGCCCCGCGTGCTACCTACGGTGGTGGTGGTGGCGGTGGAAAATTAGCCCATCAGAATTTTTTGGGGTCCGAATGCAGGGGCCTCCAAGATGGGCTCAGAGCAGACGAAGCCCGAGGATCGCACCGCATCGCCGACGCATCGACGATGCATCTACGATATCAGCACCGAGCTCCACATGGGTCGTTCCGACAACCCAGATTCCCCAAAACGGTTATTCTTGCGGGCGTCTTTGTTACTTCCGCCGCCTTCCGCCAGTATTCTGCTGGCGGACCCCCCCCCGTTTTGCTCCGGCCGCCTTCCTTCGGCCTTCCGCCGAGGAAGAGATGCCAACTTCTTCGATCCACGAAGGCGCGGCCCTTCCTGGAGCGCTCCGCATCGAGCCGCATCGTTGATGCATGGGTGACGCGGGGCGGTCCTGTGACGCCTTCTACTCGGGCCCCAGTTGGGCACCCTTGAGCATTCAGTGATACAAATCAAGACATCTGATCTTCTCGTCGCCGTCATGAACGCCGCCGCAACCACCGTCGTCGTCGTCGTCGTCTCCGACGCCATTTTGTCAGACGTTGATGTATCTAAACAAAGCACGCGGATGAAGGACTGGATGTTTCACCGAGGACTGCTTTGCAACCTGAGTAACTTTTTCACAGCCCATGCGCCCAGCAAAGGCACCCAGAGGCCAAACAGAACAACAACATATTCCTCCTTGATAGTTGTCGCAAGGAGAGGCTGTAGGGGGCCTAGCCCCTCCCATCCACGACGTTGAAGCTTTGACTATCGGGCCATAGCTCAGGCCGTTTGGGACAGTTTGGGCACCTCCGGTCTGCCATCGGTGGGCCGCGGCTGCTGGAAAGCATGGCTTCGAGGCAGGAAGACCTCCAGGAACGAACGGCCACGCAGAAACCTGCTGAGGGAGATCTACTGGAACACGCAAGCGCTGGGCCCCCAGGGGGTGATGAGAACGAGAAGCAGGATGAGGAGGAGGAGGAGGAGGAGGAGAAGGAGGGGGACCAGTGTATACCCAAGAGTCATCAACGTTGTTGGAATGAGCCCTCCCTCAAAGTTCCCCCGTCTTCATAGGCTCCTGCAACAATTCATTTCCATTGAGGGATCTGCCTCTGTGGAAGACAACCGTTTGATGAAGACCCTGAAGCATGCAAAAATAATATTCTCGGGATTCCAACGCCACGGATCAACCGGACTGTTGCGTCTTGACAATCCTGAATCGTGCCAGAACGCCTTCCTGGGACTTCAACACAACGCATCAACATGACTGTTGCGCCCGCGTAACCCTGAATCCTTTCAGAGCACCGTTTCTGGCACGTTGATGATGGGATTATGGTAACTCCTGCAAGTTTTGCAAGCGAATGTGCGCAACGCCAAAAGGAGAGCCACATGTTGAAAAGGAAGAATTTGTTTTTTTATTGGGGGGGGGGTTGCGCCCGTTACGGGGGGGGGGGGGTCCGGCCCCAAGTTGGGGGTAACGGTAACGCGCGGCGGGGCCCTCGCACGGGCCCCGGTACTTATTACCCGCACAACCGTCGGCACGGTAGGCTTCGTCGTCGTCGTCGTCGTCGCCGCTGTCGTCGTCGTCGAAGCCGACCGTGCCTGTGCACGCTACACAGGCTCTGTACACCGCGATGCTTTTGTACACCAGAACTGCGGCAGAAATGGTATGTGTGTGCGCCACGGCCACTGAGCACAGCATGACAGGCGGGTGCACCACAGCGCCCTTGTACATCTCACTGTTGGTGCACACCACGGCGCCCGCGTGCACCACAGCTGCTGTTTCAACGCCCTGTGTTTGCACCAGAATGCCAGCGTACACCACAAACCTTGTGTACACCTGTAAGGTACCAGCGGAGCGAAAGTCCAGAAAATCGTTCGGGGCCCGACCGTGGCCCTTTCATTCTGTGAGCTGTTTGTGGATCTTAGTTTTTCTGGTTCAAAAAGCGCTCGGACCTCTTGAGCCCACAGCGCCAGTGTATTCCATTGCGACTGTGTACATCATGGGAGTGTGAACCGTGGCGCCTGTGTATACCACATGGCATGTGTGCACCACATAGCTTGTGTACGGTTTTTTTTCGTGCGGAGTGTAAACCACGCGCCGTGGGGGCGCGCGGGGCGGCGGCGGCCTAGGTAATACAGGAAGCAGGAGCTCCCTGCACAGGCACAAGGCCCTTGAGACATGGGTCGACGGCTGGAGCGTGCACGCGGGTGCGTCGTCGTCGCCGTCAGTTGCGACGGCGACCGGGGGGCGACGGCGGCGGCGGCGGCGACGCGGGCGGCGGCGACGGCGACCACGACGACGACGACGACGACGACGGCGGCGGCGACGGCGACGACGCCGACGGCGGCAAGCGGCGGCGGCGGCGGTGAAGGTGACCGCCGCCGCCGTCACCGCCGTCGTCGTCGCCGCCGATGCCGCCGTCGCCGTCGCCGCCGCCGTGTCCGCAGCCAGTTGCCGAAAGCTTCAGCAGCGCTTGGGGCCCACTTGCTGGATACAAATGCGGGGGGCTGGCGTGACCAGCCGCGCGAGGTAGGAGGGCCGAGCGCTTGAAGGACATGCGGCCACATCCGCGTGCAGGTATCGCCCAGCCCAGCCCATTGCACCAGCACAGGGAGAGTGGAGGGAGGACAGTGGTAGTTGTCATAATGATATTGTGAGAGTGCACCGGCTGGTTGCGCCATGGCTTGCCCGATGCGTTACACCACACGTTGTGCTTGCGTACAATTACCTGCGCCACAGGTTGAGCCGTAAGCTGCGCCATAGGATGCGCCCCCAGGGCGTGCCATAGGTTGCGCCATACGTTGCGCACCCAGGGCGCCCCACAAATCGCGCCTTACGCTTACGTTGCGCCTTAGGTTGCGCCCTCAGGGCATGCCATGGGTTGCGTCGATGGTTGCGCCACAGGTTGCGCCAAAGGCGGGGCCACTTTGTGGCGCTGCGTTTCAACGGAACTCCTGGTGCGCGCACTGTTCGGGGAAACGTTGTGCTGGCAGGCAGGCGTCGGGACTCCGGGTGCAGCCCGCAGGATAATGACAACGGACGCGGCAGGGATGACGACGACCCTTCTGTGGCACCTGTGGCGCGCCACACCGCCGATCAAGTGCTAAAGCGCAGTGCCCGTTGGCACTGCCCGCAAGATTTGGCGGCGAGCCGAGGGGGGAAATGACAGGGGGCGGGCCTTCTGAGAAGGCTCAAAAGGCCTCCGGCCTTTTGAGAAGATGTCTAAGCTTCCCCCAAAGACACGGAGGGCTTGTCTGAAGGCCAGAGGGCTTCTGAGAAGTCCCGCCGCCTTCTGAGAAGGCCTGCCCCTTCTCACTCCCCCCCTGGGCTCGCCGCCGAAAGATATCCATTGGAGGTCGCCCATGAAGCAAACCGGTCCCACAAGAGACGGGTTTCGGACCGCACGGACAGCCCTCGTGGACCGGCACTGCTTCAAGGGAGCCTCCCAGGCCCGAACGGGGCCCCCTAGCAGCATTCAACCTCGAACGCCCGCGCTGGGGTCGCCGCCGCTGCGGCTGTGGCGACGACCGGCGAAAAGGGTACAATTCCCACCACCCTTCGCGAGGAGGGCGCCAAAGCTGTGAGAAATCCTCATGCCCCTCCTTCGTATCCCATCCCCACCCAATCAAATTCAATATGTATTTGTTTTGAATGTTGTTTTTTATTGCCCTGGGCACGCCCCCCTGCACCAGGGCCCGCAATGCGTGTGCACACCACGGCAACTGTGAACACCGCAACATTCACGTATAACATAACGCCCGTGTGCGGCCTGTACACAATACGTCTCTGGGAGCTACGAGCGCCGCAATCCGACCGCCGCACCAACGCCTCTCAGCAACAGGGCACCACACTTCGTCCGTGAGAGCACCGCGCCACGCCTGTGAGCGAGACAGAATGCTTGTGAGCACACATGTGAGCGTCACAGCATGCCTGCCTGGACGGAGGGGGGGTCCGCACCCCCGTCCCCGTACGCTCGTTCCCGTTACGGGGGGGGGGAGGGGGGGGGGGACCCCCCCCGTAACGCGCGTTACGGGTCCGAGCAATTAAAAAACAAGCTCGAACCGCTTTTATCCGTGAGACCCTTACAAAATGCTGTAACGAATGTGCGCCGCGCTCAAACGAAAACCACATCTTGAAAACCACCCGCCATCAATCAGTGAAGCTCGCGAGGATAACCACATGTTCAAAACAACACGCCCCCAACCCGTGAAACTCTTGCAACTGTTCAAAACGAGTGTGCGCCACGCTCAAGCGAGACCCACATTTTGAAAACCACCCGTCCTCAAACCGTGAAACTCTTGGAACTGTTGAAAACGAGTGTCCGACGCTCTAAGGCGAGAACCACGTTAAACAAACACCCGCCGTCAATCCGTCAAACTCTTGCAATGGTTAAAAACAAATGTGCGCCGCGCTAAGGCGAGAACCACATTTTGAAAACTACCCGCCCTCCATCTGTGAAGCTGCTTCCAATTTTCAAGCTTCAGAATCATCAATGGTGAGGGAGTCTCAGGCGGAAAGCCCGGCCCGCCCAAAAAACTGGCATCAGGGTGCGACAGGGAGAAGCTACGTAGCACCCCGCAGATGCGGATAAGAGTTAGGGGGCGGTGGGGACATCGGCAGTCTGCGAGACTCTGCGAAAGCCCGCCACAGGCGCCGAAGTTTTACAAACAATACAACGAGCCCGCCGCAGGTGCCGATTTTTTCGCTAAACCAATGTGGGTAGGTCGCGGGTGGGTCGCGGGTGGGTCGTGGATGGGTGGCGGGTGGGTCGCGGGTGGGTCGCGGGTGGGTCGCGGGGCAAGTCGCGGATGGGTCGCCGGGTGGGTCGCGGGTGGGTCGCCGGTGGGTCGCGGGGTCGATCGAGGGGTGGGTCGCGGGTGGGTCGCGGAGTGGGTCGCGGGTGGGTCGCGGGGTGGGTCGCGGGGGGTGTCGCGGGGTTGGTCGCGGGGTGGGTCGCGGGTTGGGTCGCGGGTGGGTCGCGGGGTGGGTCGCGGGGTGGGTCGCGGGGTGGGTCGCTGGGTGGGTCGCGAGCTTGGTCGCGGGTGGGTCGCAACAACGCAACAAGCAGAACCCTCACCACGAATCCCCACTTCAGCCACGCACCCAGGGACAATGAATGGCCGTTTGGCCCCCTCACTATAATTGACAAGGACAAGGAACTGACATGGGAGGAGGAGTAAGACCAGCGCCTGGACGGTACTTGTCTGACTGTCTGAGCTGAAATGCCTGACTCCCCATACTCCCGCCCTCTTGGCCTGGGAAAGGGAGGAGGAGGAGTGGGCGTAGGAAACGGGAGACCAGTTTAAACCCAAGACTCATCAACGAAGTTGCAATACACCCTCCAAGTTTCCCTTCAAGGTCCCTACAAGACTGTATGTTGATAGCGGGATGTGTCCCATTGGCAGACCACCGTCTGAGAATCCTCAGTCGTGCCAGCAATGCCATTCCTGGGACTTCAACGCCGCGCATCAATCTGACTGTTGCTTGCTGACAACCCTAAACCGTGCCATACCACCATTCCAGGGACTTAAACATCGCGGATCCGTTTGACTAGTGGGTCCTGAGGACCCCCCAAACGTGCCAACACACGATGCTCGAGACTTATAACATACGAAGCTTTGAAACCGTTGTAAACTTCTGAATTGAATGTGCGCGGCGCTCAAAAGAGGACCACCTATTTTAAGCAACCGCCTCCGTCATAGAAAATGCTACAAACAGTTGAGATATGCTACAAACTGTTACGATATGCTGAGACGATTGTGCGTGGGTCCAAGGCGAGCGCCACAATTTGAAAACCACTCGCCCTCCACCCTTGAGACCACTGCAACATTTAAGGACGAATGCGCGCGGCGCTAACGCAAGGACTGCATGTTGACAGCCACCCGCCCTCCAACTTGTAAAACAGCCGCAGGCGTTTCAGCGAATGAGCGCGGCGTCGACGCGAGAACAACGTTTCGAAAACAACACGCCCTAACCCCGTTGAGCCGTTGCAAATCCCAAACTTCAAGATTATGATTTTAGAAGAGGTCCCAGGCGAAATGCCCGCACGACCCCCCGACACGTCTTGGAACTCGACAAGGATAAGTCATTCCGAAGGAAAAGGGACGGACGAGCGAGGGGGAAGGGATGCAAAGGGAGAGGAAGGAGGAGTAGAGACCTTCCAAATAGTGTCCAAGTCAATGGGGGTCCGAGGATCGAACCGCCTTGCCAATGCATGGCCGATGCCTCGCCGATGCATCGGCGACGACGACTATCCATCGGTGCCGTCGGCGTTGATACAATCGGGATGCCATGCGACGCGACCCCTCAACCTCATCGACTTCGATCCCATCTGGGAGTCTGGGAGGCCTGGGAGAAGCGAGCGAAGAGGAGAGGAAGAGAGGGAGGAGGAGCGAACCCAGGAAGAACCCAGCTCACCGGCTGCGGCCGCAAAGAATTCGTGGGGGGGAGGGTGGGGGGCAAAGACGAGGTGGGGACACGGTATCGATACGACTTCTCACTGGACCTCTACCAGGGCTCGTTCTGACCAGGACCCCGAGGGGAATCCAACTAGGGCGACGAGGGACGCGTCTCGGTACCGGCAGCAAACGACGCAAGGAGCGGAAACCGGACGGAGAGGAGTAGTAGAGGAGGAGGACCAGGAGGAGGAGGACCAGGATGAAGAGGGAGCATGGAGTAGGGAGGGGGGGTGAAAGGGGATGGTGGGGAGGGGTTGGGGAAGAGGAGGAACAGGGAGTAGGGAGGAGGGAGGGAGGGGGAGGGGATGGTGGAGGGGGGGAGGAGGGAGCAACGAACGAGGAGAGAAGGGGAGAGATGGAGGAGCGAACGACCCAAGGACGACCCGCGCGCCTGCCGCGCCCACTGGCCGCGTTGGCGGAAACGCGGGCGCCGCGCGGGCCTCCCAGAAGGGGGCGCGCCGGGAGCGCGGACTGCTACTACGACTACTTCTTCTTCGACGACGAGGACGACGACGACGACGACGACGACTACTACTACTAGTACTTCTACTACTACTACTACTACTACTACTACTGCTACTACTACTACTACTACTACTACTAGAATTGCTGCTCTTACTATTACGACGACGACAAGGACGACTACTACTACTACTACCATTACTAGTAGTATTAGTAGTACGAGTAGTACTACCAGTACTACTAGTACTACTGGTACTACTAGTACTAGTACTAGGTACTACTACTACTAGTACTAGACTACTACTACTACTACTACTACTACTACTACTACTACTACTACTACTACTACTACTAATACTACTACTACTACTACCACCCCAGCGATCTACTACGATTGCTACGACTAACTACTACTACTACTACTACTACTACTACTACTACGACTACTACTACGACTGCTACTACCACTACTACTACTACTGTCACTGCTAGTTCTACGACACCTCCTACTACCACTACTTCTACTACTACTACTACTACTACTACTACTACTACTTACTACTGACTAATACTACTACTACTAGCTACTACTACTACTACTACTACTACAACTACTACTACTACTACTACTACTACTACTACTACTTACTACTACTACGACTACTACTACTACTACTACTACTACTACTACTACTACTACTACTACTACTACTACTACTACTACTACTACTACTACTACTACTACTACTACTACTAACTACTACTACTACCTACACTACTGCTACTACTACTTGGCTGCTACTACTACTTTCTACTACTACTACTACTACTACTACTAGTACTAGTACTAGTAGTAGTAGTAGTAGTACTACTACTACTACTACTACTACTACTATGCCTAACGCTACTACTACTACTACTACTACTACTACTATTTCTACTACTTCTACTGCTTCTACTACTTCTTCTTCTTCTTCTACTACTACTACTACTACTACTCTTACTACTACTACTACTACTACTACTACTACTACTACTACTACTACTACTACGAATACTGCTACTACTGCTACTACTACGACTACTACCACTACTACGACGACTACTACTCCTACCACTACTACTACTACTAGGGTTGGTCGTCATTTGATCACGCGGTAGAGTTTGAGTGGGTAAAGGTAAGGGCCTCGGTCTCGGGCTCGGGTTTGGAAGTACGTGTGCGAACATATGACATTCGAAGGCCCCTCAACCCATAGGACTTCTTCATATACACTTGAATAATCGTGGAGGGCCTCAGGAGTCTCTGGGAGGGCATTTGTTCCAGATACAACCCGCTGGATTAAAAATTGAAGACCGTGGGGATGGAAAAAGACGCGGTTGGCCTCATATGCATCTTTCACCCCGTTAAATATTATAACAGCCAAGTGGGGTCAGCGTCTGAAAATGGGATTCCGCGTGAGACTTTTGCATAAAATGTCAGATCGCCTTCCAGGGCGATCTGAAAATTCGCCGCGGCATCTGAAAGTGGCAATTTCGCGTGGGACTTCCTCTGGAAAAAATGTCCGATCCATCTCCATGCCGCTTGAGAGCGGCGACATCGCTTGAGAATTCCTCGCGGGGTATTTTCTGACCGCCTTTCACACCGCCAAAGAGTGGCGCCTCCGTTTGGGCTGTCCTAACAACCGCGCGTCTCGTCCACCCCCCCGCCGCCAGCGCGCTGAATCACGTCCTTTACACGTTTAGCGCACGCATCCTGCGACTACTACAGCGACCCACACTCACCACTTCGTGCGAGGTCCGGGGGGAGTGGACCGAAGGCAGTCATCGTTGCCTTGTTCAGGGCTTGGGCCAGCTTCGGCCAGGCGCCGGACGACATGTCTCGAGCCGACACAGCCACGGATCTGAACGCTGGAGACTGCCCGCGCCGAGCGTTTTTGTGTAACCACCCCGTGGGTTAAAAAGTGGTGATCCACACTATGCCAGGGAACACCCCATGGGTCTTCGCCGATCGAAACAAAACTCAAGCATCGACCGTCGATCGATCCCAAGCAACTCCTAGACAGAGTGGGACCAGCGATCCACTATCGATCTCACTCGATGATCTCATTCGATCAATTTCACTGCCGATCTCACTCTGGATCTCGCTACCGATCCCACTATCGATCTCCCTATCGATATCACTCGATTTCCCAATCGATATCACTATTCATCTCACAATCGATCTCATTCTCGATCTCACGATCGCTCTCACTATCGGTCTCACTATCAATCTCACTATCGATCTCACAATCGATTTCGTCATCGGTCTCACTATCGGTCTCACTATCGTTTTCGCACCAGCGGGACACCGGGACACCGGCGGGAGACCGGCGGGACACCGGCGGGCCACCGCGTGCTACCGCTTGCCGGAGGGAGAATCATTTGGTCCGGCTGGGACCCAGCCACCAACGGGACACCGGCGGGACACCGCGGGCCACCGCTTGCCAGAGGGAGAATCATTTGGTCCGGCCGTGCCTCAGCCACAGGAGACTTCCCTCTCGTCCGCCCACGCAGCTTCGCCTCGCCCGCACGCACGGCACGCACGAACACGAAACCGAACCGATTTCCCGGTGGGGGGCTCTCCGTTCCACTTCGATCTAACCCCCCAACCTCCGACATATTATGAGCAGATGTGCTGATGTGATCCCAAGACGGAGGCACCCTAAGGTCTCTACCCTGTCTCCAGGGTCAGCTTTTCACCAAGGGTTGTGCTTTTAGAGGCCTCCTAGATGGGGTCCGAGTAGATGGGGTCGGAGGATCGCGCCGCATCGCCGATGCATCGCCGATGCATCGGCGACGTGGGCGATGCATCGGCAACGTCGACGAGAAGCAGATCGGGCTCCACATCAAGCCGCATCACTGATGCATCGGCGATGCGGCGCGATCCTCCGATCCCATCTACTCCGACCCCATCCAGGAAGCCTACTAGGCCTCCCAGGGCCGTCAAAGCTCTAAGAGCTTTGACGGCCCTGGGACTCAGAAGCATCAGGGCGGAGGTTCGTCCTGCAGGACGAACCTCCGCCCTGATGCTGTTGCAGCTCGGGCCTCCGGCGGCTGCCCGGAACGGGCCCTGGGCACCACCAGGCGACAAAGCATACGAAGACTTTTTGCCGTCGGCGGCGAGGCAGAGGCAGTCCGCTCCAGCGCGAGGCGAATCGGGGCAACAGACGCGCGAATTGCCCGGCGTGCAAGAGGACGGAAGAGAAGACGAGGGCGGCCGCGCGGGGGGGCGGGCAGCCTACAGGGACGCGCAGGGGCATGCGAGAGCCTCCGATGGACCACCGCCTCCGACGCCGCGTGCTGCTCGCGACTCGCCCGCGGCGATCGCGACCCCTCCCCTGTGTCTGGCCTGTCGCTCCGCGCTGCCTGTCGATAGGCTTAAGTCGGGCCTGTCCCCCTACAGGGGGATTTTCGACGACAAAAAATACCCCAAAAATTATATAAAAAAACAAAAATAGCCTGGGCACTATTGTTTGAATATGTTGTTACCCTGTTTGGGGTATGTTTGGAGTGTTTTATATTTTTCGTCGAGAATCCCCCTGTAGGGGGACAGGCCCGACATAACGATAGGCCCCCAAAGGCGAAGCAGAGCCCCCTCTGGAGAGGCCGAGGGGCTTCGCGGCGAGAGGGGGCGTTCGCCGCGGCGCTCCTGGCCTGCGGCGCCCGCGTCGGGGCGCAGGCCCGGGCGATCCTCGCCCCCCGGAGAGGAGCGGAGCGCGCGGCGGGAGCGGGCACGCCCGAGGCGAGCACGGAGAGCAGCGGCTCGCTGCCCGGCAGCACGCCGAGGGCCCCAAGCCGACGGCGGATGCCTCCTCCTCCTCCTCCTCCTCCTCCTCCTCCTCCTGCTCCCTCCTCCTCCTCCTCCTCTTCCTGCTCCCTCCTCCTCCTCCTAACTCCTCCTCCTCCTCCTCCTCCTCCTCCGCCTCCTCCTCCTCCTCCTCCTCCTCCTCCTCCTCCTCCTCCTCCTCCTCCTCGGGGCAGGCGACTCTCTGCACGGAGCGGGCCACGTGCGCGGCGACTCGGGCAGGGAGCGCGGTGCGGAACCGAGGGGGCAAGGCGGCGGGGAGAGTCGGCAACACGTGGCCAACGGGTCGGCGATGCGCCCCGGATAGCGAATCCGAGCGCTCCTGGGCGCGGTGGGCTGTCGAGCCCCCATTGGCGATGAGAGTAGGAGCGGAAGCCCCAGGCCCCATCTTCTTCCAGGCTGGATCGACCCGAGGTGTCCCCGGGGCCCGAAAAAAAAGGCGAAGTCGCGTGACATATTCTGCAGCGAAGATCTTACACAGACGTGATCTCGTCGTAAAACATTCAGGACCAAGCTTTTCGCCATGTTCGGCCCCGGGGGGCCGGGCCCTCGCCGGGCCCCCGGGCCAGCAGCAAAACGACGCAGGATGAAAAACTGGCCCCTGGGAAGAGTTGGGAATTCCGGGGACGCCGTCCGTCCCGAAAACATCAGGACGTCGCACGTCTGGGTAGCGAGCGGGCAGCGGGCTCCTGTCGGTCTTCGCCCCAGCCGTTCCCGCTCCTCGCCGGCGAGCCCACGGGGGCCGGTCTGAGGGGGCGGGCCTGGGCTCTTGAGAGAAGTGGCCCCAGCATGCTCCAGAGAAACAGGAGACTCCTCAGACAGCGTGCGAGGGCTTCCGAGAAGCCCCGCCGCGTCCTGAGGAGGCCTGCCCCCTCTCTCCCAGCGGGGGGTAACGATAGGGGAGGGGGCCAGCTCCAGGGCGAGAAGACATCGACCTCGAAACGGCGCTGCATCGCCGATGCATCAGCGACGTGCCCCCCCGCTCACGAGAAACCGCGCGGCGCTCCTGGGCGGTGCGGGGCCACTGGGCCCCCATCTCGGATGCTGCTAGGAGTGCCCCTGGGCCAAGGTGCCCCCCAGCTTGTCGCGCCATTCTGGAACCCCTGGAGCCCTCTGGGCCTCGTAAGGGGTGCCCTGGAGGCGGTCTGGGCCACCCCGCGAATCCTGGGGGTGCCTTGGGCCAGGGGTACCTTGGACCATCGGCGACCCGTGGGCGATCGGGGGTCGATGCACCCCCCCCCCTGGGGCCTGCCCCTCCCCTCCCCCCCCGGCATCGCTGCCCCTGCTCTCCCCTGGGGGCCCGCCGCCGACGGTCGGACTGACGCCCCCGGCCTCCCCGCATGTCCCGAGGGTGCCAAAGCGCACCCGGGGCGCTGCAATGCCCGAGGATGCAGACCCGACGGGTCTGGCAGCAGCTCCGGGAAGACCCGTGCTCAGGGGAACCTGCGGCACCGCTCCACGATCACGATGTGCCGTCAACCGATCCTGCAGGGCGGGTCCTGCCTCCCTTGAGCGGTGCCTCGAGCACCGAGACGCCCGTGGCACTTGTGGCTCTGGCGCGGTCCTGGCCTTGCCTTGCCTTGCCTCCCCGCACCTTTCGTCAGGAGGAGTAGGAGGAGGAGGAGGACGAGGAGGAGGAGAAGGAGGAGGAGGAGGTAGAGGAAGGAGGAAGAGGAGGAGGAGGAGGAGGAGGAGGAGGAGGAGGAGGAGGAGAAGGAGGAGGAGGAGGAGGGGGAGGAGGATTATTTTTTTCATCGGAGGCCCACGAAGCAGACCAAAGCAAACCCGCCTTAACCCGATCGACGGGCGGCGGCTGCGGCTTCTTCCCGCGCTCGGACGCGGGCCGCTAGTGCCTCCATGCCAGGGGTCGACACGAGGCGCGAGCGGGAGGCAGTCGGCTTACCGCTCTGTGCGGTCGCTGCCTCAAGAATAAAATCTGCCGAGCGGCGGCAAGGTTCCGTTACACGATTATCATCGTAATAGTGCGGATGGAGCCCCTGCTTGACACGGAACAGGGTCTGAGCACCGCTCTTACCCCGTTTCCCACAACAACGCTCGGCCAGCAAACCGCACCTCTTCGAAGCATAGGCACCACACCTATAGCAAAACACTAAGGGCTCTTGGTCCTCATTGCCAATCATCGCACAAGTGAGTAGGTGCCCCCGCAGCTCAGCATCCTTGAGATTACAAAAAGCCGTGGGGACCCCTTTGCATCCTACCATCGATCTTTCCTTGTCAAAAGAAATCGAAAGAACACTGCGCGCACCTCCAAGCCACCCAAAAGTCAATCTCGCGCCAGTCATGCCAGCTCGGATCTCTGAAAGCGGCGGTCCGAAGGCCTCTCGGCACGCGACGGAACTCCATCTTGGGGTAGCAGGAGAGTACGGCATCACACATGTTTACTAAATCCTTTACACGCTTCACACACACACATCCAGGGCCTCGAGGACTTCGGTCGGGGCCCCTGGGTGGAGGGTAATGGCATGTTTGGCTAGCCTATCGGCATCAGCATTTCCCAGTGCAATGCGACGCTCCAAAATCGGCAGGGCCAAAATCACCTCCTCAGACCTGTGGGCAGGGGTGTAGGCAGCACGTCCTACCAGGCCCTCGGGGTCCTTCTCCAGTGCAAGCCTCCGAAAACCCTGCAAACATCTGTTTGGGATTCAACTGCTCACGCTGACTGGCGTTATTGAAGTTGACGGCGCCAGCACAGACACTGTGAGGGGAGGTAAAAGTATCGTCTACAACGCTGCACAGGGTGGCCATCCCGAGGTGCTACGCTGACTGCGGAGTCTGAAAGAGCGTGGGCCGAACTGTGCCAATCATACGAGCCTGGATCTTGTACTCAGGGCCAGGTGCCAAAAACACAGCCCCGCACACAGCGCGCTGGAAGCATTAAACACCTGCTGAGTGGCCGATCCGTATACCACAGGCTCACACCCGCGGGACAGTTCAGACAACTCTTCGAAACTGATGTCCTGGCCCTCGGAGTCCTGAAAAATCGGGTCGAGGTTCCAGGACGGACCAGGGACCACGGGCTGAGGCACAGGGGGAGAGGTAGAGGAAGGAGGAGGAGGAGGAGGGAGGAGGAGGAGGAAGACGAGAAGGAGGTAGAGGAAGAAGGAGGAGGAGGAGGAGGGGGAAGAGGAGGAGGAGGGGTAGGAGGAAGGAGGAGGAGGGAGGAGGAGGAGCGATCATCCCGGCACCGGGGCGGGGCGGGGCGGCGGCGGCCCTGCGCCGGCCCGGGCGAGCCGCCGAGCGGCGCGGGCGCGGAGCAGCTGCTGCGCGGGCGGGCGGGCTCGCGGGGAGCGGGCTGGAGGAAGCAAGGCGGACGCGATGCGCCCCAGATCTCCTCTCCTCCTCCCCCCCTCCTCCTCCTCCTCCTCCTCCTCCTCCTCCTCCTCCTCCTCCCTCCTCCTCTCCTCCTCCCCCCCTCCTCCTCCTCCTCCTCCTCCTCCCTCCTCCTCCTCCTCCTCCTCCACCTACTTTAGCCTTGACCGCCAGAAAAGAAATCGAGCACCCAAAAAGAGCGCCACGCTGCGCGCGCCACCACGCGCAAGTGTTATTGGCCTCGAGGCGGACGCAAGTATGATGATGGACGGACGAGAGCACCTCTGGACCTCTGGCCTCCCTCGTGGCGGACGCAAGTATTATGATGCTCCAACCTACTTTAGCCTTGACCACCAGAAAGAATTTCGAACGCCAGAAAAAAAGTGCCGAGACTCCAGGGTTTGCACGTGTCGGGCCCCGGGGAAGCACGCGCTCGACACCGTCTCGACACTGTGTCGACACTCTTTTGCCACTTTTTCCGGGCGCTCGACATTATTTCTGACATGTGGTCCTTAAGTAGGAAGGGAACAACATCATGCAAATATTCACAAAAGACACATGAGCTTGTGGCGCGGAGCGCCACCAATTCATGTTTATGCGTTTTTTCTTCTTCGAAGTACAGCGAGGCAGATCCGGGTACGGCCGGACCCAGGACAGCAGAACAGCCTTCAAGAACATAGGATTAGGTCGGGCGTGTCCTCCTACAAGCGGATTTTAAGCGAAACGCAAGAAAGGCAAACATAAACATAACTTCTACCCCCCCCCCCCCCGACGATTTGTTTGACAATTTTGGACTGTTCCTCCTGTAGAGGGGCAAGCCCGACTGAAAGGTAAAACGAGGCAGATCCAGGTACGGCCGGACCCAAGACAGAAGAACAAGTTTCAAGAACGTATACGACCCTCCGCCGGTCACGTCGAAGAGCGTTCGAGGGTATCCTCCATGGGGGCACATCGTTTCCGAGGCCAGGTTGCCTTGCGGAAACCGATCAGAGGGTGTTCATGCACAGGCTTGGAGGCCTGTGTGCTTTGGGGGGGGAGGCGGAGGGGGAGGGATGAAGCCCAGGGAGAATGAGGCGCGGGAGAGGGAGGGAGAGGACGTGTAAGAAGGAGTACAAGGAGGGGAATCTGGAAGAGATGGCGGAGGAGGAGGAGGAGGAGGAGGAGGAGGAGGAGGAGGAGGAGCTCCCTCCCCATTCAGGAACTCGCCGTTTCATCCTGCTTCTACTCCCCGTCCTTTTCCTCATTTTCTCCACTGCCCTTCTCTCAAGGGGTCCTCGACACTTCCCCCCCTCTCTCATACGTAATCGCCAGTGTCTGGTGGTCATCCGAACGTGTTCCCCCCCGGGGATCTCGACTCGTGCCACGGGACGGGCTTCCACCCCGAGGAAATCTTTGACGGCCCTGGGAACTGGAAACGGCCGGCCGAAAACGTTGGACAAAACTGCCGTCACTGATTGTTGTTGCAACACCAATGCCCCGAGATCCGGCGTCGCCACAAAATCTAAGGGTCACAAAATCGTGTGGTAACAGACCTGGCGGTGATCTCGAAATCCGCAAAGACCTCACCGCAGGGTCCGTCACCATACGGTTTTGGGACCCTGGAGGCCCGAAACCGCCCGAGACATCCTCGGAGGAAGACCCAAGTCCCCAAACCGTGCGGTGACCCCGAATCCCCACCGACTCACCACACGGTGTGGTCACCGCCCCGTTTGGGGGCTCCCGAAAAAATACAACATGGCGGAGAGTCACGACCGGAACGGTGGACCTTATCGCCCTGTGGCTGGACCGACTCGCGAAAGCCCCAAAGGGCCGCAACCGGGCACGAGCACGCCGTGTGAAAGAAAAAACCGCGCCTCGATCTCAAGGGATCCGAGTCCCACACATCCTATGTCTCGCTTTTTGTCCGTGCTAGCTAGACAGGCACGTTCCACAGCTCGCAAAGCAGCTGCTCGCAAATGGCCTGCAAGGGCTGGCCCTTGCTCAAATGCCGGCCTCTTGTCCCGAGAATGTCTTGACAGCATCAAGGGGGGGGCCCCGCAGGGCCCTCCCGAGGCGAAAGCAGCCCAAACGCTGCTGAGCTCGAAAATCGCGGCCGGCCCCAGGGGAGGGCGTCCCGACCAGAAGTTCGAGGGGAATCCAGCCGTGGTGACGGAGAGACCCCCTGGAGGCGGTCGAACAAAAAAGAGAGATCGCTCGAAAGCTGCGGTCCTCGACGCCTGGCTTGAGCAGAGCTGCTACGCCCAGATCTCCAAAGGGCACGGGAAGGTGCTGCCTGCCCCAGGCCCGGGGACCCGCAAGTGGGGCTCGCCGCAAGCAGGATCACAACCTCGTCGAGGAGGGCACCCCTGACCCCCCAGCACCCAGAAGCGAGCACGAGGCCAGTGCACGTTAGAGGCGCGTTGGCAGTAGGGGGAAACGGAGACGAACGGGTGACAGGTCGAGCGCGTTAATCATGGCAGCAGAGGAGGAGGAAGAGGACGAGGAGAAGGGGGAGGAGGAATAATCAACATAATATGAATGATGAGAAAATGACAGAGACCCAAACATGAATAATCAGAATGAGAGGTGCAGCA